>NJDC01004399.1:77271-98249 GCA_002245475.1 Calephelis virginiensis
TAGTCACATGTCTTCCGTATTAATTATTCTTATACAGTCATTAGTCACTATTTACAAAGTCACATCAGGGTCATGAGTAAAGCGGTGGTCACTTTACACAAGTTCACTTTGGGAGATTTGGCGGCAGCGAGGAAATTCACGATACACTAATTTCTTCATGATTATTTTATTTGTGCACTTTCACTGAACAAAATTAAACTAATTCCCATCTAAATTAACTAATTTTACTCATAATTTACACTAAATTCAATAATTGTGAAAAAATTACGACCATCTTCATTCACGATGGCGCCAAAACTCGCCATTTTAAAAAAATGTTATCTGTTTTTTTTTTTTTAATTTTGCCGGGATCTAGAGTAAAGATGGTCGCAGTGTTTTTATTACTGGTGGCATTTCGTGTAGTTTTGTTTAGTTAAAGTGCCAACGTGAAGTATTTATAAAGAAATTAGTGTAATAAGCATTTTCTCGGTGTCGCCAAGCCTTACTCGATGAGCCTAGATAATGATAACACACATTACCTAAGACCCTGACGTTACTGACTGTAACGACTTATTAAGTAATATTTCAACAATTTTAGTCTGACTAAACAAAATCAGGTGATAATGCAAATTAATTATTAAGTTTGACAAATACTAACACTCATATCAAAAATTAAAAACAAAGATTTTTTCATTAACAGTGGACTATTTTTTTTATTAACTACCATAAGTGTGTTTCCCGTTGTGATTTTTTTTAAAACTTGTAACGACGGTCCTTACACTAGGCAATCCTTTAACTTAAATTAATTATGACTCCCTATATCTTGAACTATCTAAAAAAAACTTAAATCAAACTATAAAATTTCCAAAAATGTAAGGAACCAAATATTAATCGAATTCAGGAATAAATCTGTTTTAATTTTATGCTGGTAATAAAATATAAAAGTAAGTTGCCTTAAATTCTGATAATCAAAGTAAAACGTGTATTTTATAATTGCGGAGCGGAACGCCATTAAACGTTTATTTAGTATTGAAATGGTCTGTGAGATCCCCTTAGTAACTAGTTTGAAAAATTGTTTGCTAAACTTGCTTCTTTACGAATATCACTATCAACTAAAAAAAAACGAGCACATTAAACGACGTCTGCGATTGGACAATTCGCAAGAGGCAAGAGGTTAAAATCTACGACATTTCCAGCAGGACCAATGACGGTAAAATACTGAGCAACAACTTGTCCTGGTAGGGATCCACCGCCTTACCTATTCTTGCCACTTTAATGACAAGCAAGTAGAATCTATAGTTGCTATCGTCGGCACTTGGTGGAATTCCATTGTATACACACGTTTTTTTGTAGTTAACATTTGTACTTATCCACAATATACTTTATTTAACACTTTCTGTTACTTTCTAGCCAACCGTGAAAGTGAAACACTTTTTACAGCATCATTAGGGCTTTGAAACTAAAGATTAAAGACTGTTTTAATGTAACGTTCAATACTTATTTGGTTAGATGTAACATCCAAAGTAACAGAAAGTGTTAAATAAAGTATATTGTGGATAAGTACAAGTGTTAACTACAAAAAAACGTGTGTATACAAGCAAGTAGTCTTGCACGACATGCCTATCAGGACGGGCCCTGTAGTACCGGGCGATAGGGCTATGGTATCCTCTGCCTGTTGTAAGAGGCGACTAAAAGGGGCTAAGCCTGTGAGTCAACTGATCGGGGGGTCAGTTGGCTTAAAAAGCAGCTCGGGTCAGGAGGCAGCACGGTGTGACCCCAAGCTGCTGTCGTCAAAGTGCTGGTATCAGAAGATTGAGTCTTCTAAGCAGATGAGTCTGCGGGCAGGTGTAAGGGTGACAGCGGTGCGTCCTTCCCGCAGTCCCTCGATACGCTCAGAGGATGGTCACCGAGTTGTATTAGCCGATAGGAGTCTGGCATAACCCGCCACTTCCCCCGAAAGTGGCGGGTGTCCATGAGGTTTTCCATTGGTAAAAAAAGGCCTATCAGGACAGCGACGCACCTGTAACATCTAAGGTGTCTACCGGCCTTGGTTTTCTCTTACCTTCAGGAGAGAAAAATAGAAACAAAATCTGGTTACTCTTTCCAGTGCGTAGGTGCATCTTTCCAATTTAGCTAGAGAAGCAGTTTTTCAGAGTTTATTTTAAAGAAGTTACTGATCAGGAAACAGTTGACGATTTCTGTAGCAATAAGTCGGCTATTGCAATTGCTCGTAATCCACCTGGGATGTACAAGTGTATTGAGCATATTGATTAAAATGTATATCATGTTATACAATTACTACGAGTTAGAAATATAAACCAAACCGAGATATTTGGCAACAAGAACTATGATAACTAACAATGACGAAGCCTTTTCACACCTTCACATGCTTAAAGTTTGAAGTACGTGTGAAAGGACTCTCTTTATATTTAAGAAGTTGAAGTTCTTGTTATTAAGGTAGACGTACACAACAGTAGTCATTTCGAAAAAAAAAATTATTAAGGTTGGCGTCTGTTACTGCCAAATGTAAAGAAGTAGTATTAGAGCATAGTATGATAGAGTTTGTATAATCGTAGTGTATAGTCGTCCTTCTTAAGCTATGTCTACACAATACCCCTTACTAATTATTAAACTTAATCGCCGGTTGATCTTTTATTTACGATATTGGAAGACTAACAAGCAGACGGATTTCCTGGTGGTAAGAAATTCACGTCGCTCAGAGACACCAAAGGTAGTAATGGTGCGTTGCCAAACTGAGGCCGGGATGTTAGGCCTCGAGCAAAGGTAAGCTTACCGTCTACCTTACCCTCTGAACCGGAACACGTCAAAGGCAAACATTAACGTTATGACGGCAAGAATAAGTAAGGCGGTGGTACCGCTACCGCTAAGTCTACCACCTAGTAGGATGTCACGGTGTTAGTGACGGTAAGCCTATGCTCGCTTTCACGAGCTCCCGGGCAGGAAGGCAGATGATCTATTCTACAAAGGAGCCCGGACCAACACGGGAATCTGGTATGTAGCTTCACTTTTGCTAACAAAAAATTCAAGTTACACACCCGATCAACGAGCGCGTAAGTTTTGTTAGTCAGGTGGAAAATCTCTATCTAGTTTGTGCTTAAGCTGATGACGTAATAAGTAGTTTCTTTGGTTTAAAATACTCCCTGTTTTTACTACAGTTTTAAAAGTTTTAATTATGTGCGTCTAATGCCATGTGATGTCATGTTTTAGTGTATACATAAATATAAAAAACAAAAAATGCAGTACCTAAGTACCTTGATCTACTATTTATTTAAAATCAAAAAGTATGTTTGTTTCTCCTCCTTCCTATTCAAAATGACGTGTTTTATGGTACATCATTTTTGTATAATGGTAGTGATATGGACTACGTTTTATCCCCATTTATCGGTTCCCACTACATAGGTTCATACAGAAAATCTAAATAATTTAAATAAGCGAACGGAGACGCAACATCCAGTGAGATACACTTTTATATAATAAGATAGCAAATAAGCCAACTGTTTCTCAGTTATAGAAATAACCATGGCCTATAGACACCGTAGATAAGTTATAGTTATTGTGAAATAAAAATGTTTATTCGAAAACTATAGGAAAAGTGGCATTGAAAAATGGAAAACAAAGGTCGGTCGCAAGCTGAATGGGGCCTTGAAGAAAGTAAGCTTGATTTTTCTTAATCTTAATTTCAAATAAGTACAATTTTGTAATAGACAATTTGGCGCTATTTTCAGTTTTGGCACACTTCAAACAATGAAGAGCTTTTAATTTGTATGTATGTTTACGTTTACATCGCAGTTTTTTTTATTTTAGGTTTTAAACTATTGATCAGAGATGATCTCATTTTCCTCATCTTATTCGGAATGAGTACACTTCGGAACGAACACCGTTACCTTGTATAGGTCTGTCGCTATAAAGGCTATGCTTTTGTCTTGTTCCGGTGTGGGGAGTATGGGAGCAAAAAAATACGGGTTGCACTCCGAAAGTGCCGGCAGAAGTAAAACTTGAATATTAACGTTGTGCATTTTTGATATTTTCGAATGGTTACAGAATAATTTTGCACGAATTGCTTTGATTATTAGTATGAAAGTACTATCATTTATGTGGTAGAATTCATTTATTGCGCTATCGTACACAAACATGACAACACAAACATTCGCGCAAGCGCCTTGCGCCGTTTTACGAATTTTCGATCAGGTCACGTGTCCTGACGTGAGTTGAAAAGTGTTTACCTTTCCAAAAAAAAGTGCGCAACGTGCTAAAGAAGTTTTCACTTCAATAGACATACACATAAAACCTAAGATTGTATTAACAACGCACAAATCAAAAATAATATGGATGAATTATTATAGATTCGGTGAAAACACTTCGTTTTAAGATACTGTTAAAGTAAGTACCTACCTTAAAGTAACCCGTCAACGTGTCCAAACTTATTTGTGTGTTGTGCAATATGGTTAAACAAAAAACCCCCAAAACACAGAAAAAAATCACATAGCCTCAACAAAGAGCATCCTGCTGAAAGTAGCACAGTGAAAATTTACCACAAGATCGCTACCGTTGCGTGTTGCAATATGGCGGCTGACACTGACAGATGTCAAATTACTGTGAATAGCGGGAAACACGACGCCTCATTCCCAAGTGGGTCAAATGAAAAACAAGTGAATCTGTTGCTTGCTAAATATGTCGTAATTTCACATTGAGTTTTATGTGCTGTACAGTTGTGCCATCTATGTACATAATAGGCAGATAATATTTATGGGCCCTCATATATATTTTTTATTAATAATAAAATTGCAATTAGTAATTATCTAGCCGTTTGTCTCGGCTTTATCTGCATTTATAGTCCGCATTCTCAAGAATGTTTTGGCATATTATGTGAATAAAATTTTCTTATTTAGTAAATCCTTCGTTAAAATTAAAATGATTTATTGGTGTTTAGTTGTAAAAAACTGATGATGCAAGGAAAATTGAAACCAGTGCCGGCAAACTTTGTACTGTGGAAGAGGAGGTTTTTTTTTTTTGATAAAGCTTAAACAAGTGCCGACGATGAAAACTATAAATTCTAGCCAAGTAACAGTAATTAGTGGGTTATATCACTTGTGCAGTCCGTCAGACAGGAGAGTGCAACGTTTACTTCAGAGAGATACCATCACCTTAATAACGTTAATGCTCGCAATTGACGTGTGCCGGTTTCGAGGGTATGATAACCGGTAAACTTATTAACGCACATCCAAAACCATTTATTTATCCATGTGAACATATCAAAGTACACAATTAAACACAGTAAATCTGCAATAACCGACTCCAACTAGGTATATCGTTGGATACCACGTGGCATTTTGACAATAATTGTTCTTTCGAAAGTAAACAAATTATTCCGAAACGGTCTCATGTAACAAATAATCAATGACTAGATCGTCAACATACGTGAATAATTTATGCACTTTTAAATATAACTAATAGACCACTAATCGGACCTCGAATATCGATCTCGCCGCCACGGACTCATGACCTGTTTTTCTTAAAATAAACCATCGAAATCGGATAGCTATTGACCGAGTAATCGAGTATCAGACATACAAAAAAACATACAGCCGAATTGAGAACCTCCTCCATTTGCCCGAGTCGGTTAAAAAATGAAAGTTGCATATTTTAAAAAAAAATAACTCTATTTACGTTTTGGAGGTAAAACCCCCGTTTTGGTCCGGGCTCCTTTGTAGAATAGACTATCTGCCTTCCTGTACCAGGCAGCTCGTAAAAGGCGAGCATAGGCTTGCCGTCACTAGCACCGCGACATCTGACTAGGTGGTAGAGTTTCGCAGCGACTCACTCGGATTGGTACCACCGCCTTACCTATTCCTGCCGCCATAACGTCATAACGTGTTCCGGTTCGGAGGGTAAGGTAGCCGGTAAACTTACTTTTGCTCGAGCCCTAACATCCCGGCCTCTGGTTGGCAACGCACCATTACCACCTTTGATGTCTCTAGGCGGCGAAAAATTTCTTACCATCAGGAAATCCGTCTGCTTGTTTGCCTTCCAATGTCATAATACAATAACATACATACAATAAATACATACAATAACTTGCATAGATTGCGAAAAAAAAGGAAAGATATTTGTATAAATTTACGTATTCACCTGTGTTAGAACTGTTTGAGTACAGTAGAAACTAAAATAAATAATGCAAATGTGTTTATTTCTCAACATTAGAATACAGAATAACTCTACTTTTTCATTACAAATGCGCAGAACGCTGTCTCTCTTAACGGCCAATATTAATAATCAATCCTAATCCAAAACTTGCTGTCCAAGATTGATATTTTGATCCATTTTTATGTTATCGCTTGCCAATAACATATCTGTGCACAGGATAAATATGGCAATTAGGTATGGGATAGGCCGCCGGATACGCGGCTATCTAGATTGTTTGAAATCCATTAGATTGAGATACATTATTAACATTGGCTAAAACACTACCTGGAATAAAGATTTAAGTTGATCTTTCTTTTAACAGTGACGTTCTGTACATTGTACTACCTGAAATAAAATAATCCATTTACAAAACAAAAGTCTTATTGTATGCAACACGGAACAGCTACTTTAAAATATAATTAGGTTAAGAAGGTGTTCGTTATATTTGTAATGAAAGATAATGACCAGTTAATCAAAGTTTTTGTGTCATTATGGACGCGGATAGGTTGTATTTGTGTACTTCCTTTTGTAGTTATCTAATGTATAACACGCAATAGGCTCAATCTTAAATTACTTCCGAAAGGAGGAGGTTCTTAATTAGAGTGCATGAGTTATACCAAAATCTTACAGAAAAAGGTAACTTATAAGACTACCTAATAAAACTACTTGATAATAAGTTGTTACAGTACCTACCGTTTCCCCGTTTTGGTCCGGGCTCCTTTGCAGAATAGGCCATCTGCCTTCATGCCAGGCAGCTCGTAAAAGGCGAGCATAGGCTTACCGTCACTAACACCGTGACATCTACCTAGGTCAGGGTAGGCGAACCAATGGCACAATATTTTGGGCACGTCGCCGTTCATGAAACATGTGTAAAATAGGTATTTTATGACAATCGAACGCGAGTGATCCTACGCTACGGAGTGTTCGGTGTGCGGGATGGGGGCGGCGCTATGGCAGGCAGGAAGCTTTTCACCTACCTATGCCTTCGAGTCATTATTTTCAGAGATGAATTACATTAAAAACTCGGTTAGAAACCGTTTGAGAGATGAATCCACTTCAGCATGCATTTTGCTAAAAGTAACATTTTACAACCCTAACATAAATTATTTGTCATCTAACCTGCAGCAACAGAAGTCACTAATTTTACAGTAATTTAATTTATGCGTATAATAAAAACATTCCAAAATGTACCTCTTTTGTTTACTTTATTTAATAAAGAGTTTTGAGAGTATTTATAATTATTATTTTCCAAATAATCAGAACGCCAAATTTAGGTATTTGGTGGCACGTCAATGACCTCATTAAACGTTTTTTTAGAAAAAATTGCACGTTGATGTATATAGGTTCGCCTACCCTGACCTAGGTGGTAGAGATTCGCACCGACTCGCTCGGATTGGTACCACCACCTTATCTATTCATGCCACCATAACGTTAATGCTTGCCGTTGACGTGTTGACTATTACCACCTTTGTTTTTTCTAGGCGGCGTGAACTTCTTACCATCAGGAAATCCTTTTGCTTTTTGCCTTCCAATACCATAAAAAATACCTACATATTAAGAAAAGGAAAGGAGGAAGGAGAACTCTCAATCTCATAAAAGAGGTTAAATAGCTAATGCTTTCTGTAATTAATTACTCCGTGTACTTACAATTTTGTGAAATCTTACTTAAGAGTCCTCTTTAATGTGCGTGATTCTAAATATAACTACATTAAGTCGCGACACGTCAAGTTATGAACACATCCTTTTGTGCCAATGAACTCTTATGAACACATGTCCTTTTTTAAGTCCCAGCGACGACAGACTTACTCAGCTTTGCGATCTTATTTTACATAAGATTTGCTCTCGATACCAAGTTGACATTTTCTGGGTATACAGACGGTTGTATATGCCATATGGGTTGGGGATATAACTATATTAATATCCACGCTACTAAAAAAACAATATACCTAATATTAACTAATCTCTGCTAGTACTATAAATAAATAGACTTCTAAGAATAGGTACGTTTAATACAATGTTACAAGAGGTTTGTAATATAAATGAGATAGCAATAATTTAAAATGATAATTCAAATAACAACATTAATATATATAATAATAAACATTTTAGGACTTATTTTAAGCGCTCAAATTTCGATAATCGCAAAACCACTAATTTATCTTTTAATTTCTCAATTATTTTTTATAGAATGGGAATGAACATATTATGTAAACATTTTTTTTATAGGAAGCCACAAAAACACTTTTTGGTTGACTGCGATTAATCACTTTCTAATCATAATCATATCCTAAGCTTTTAAAGCCTTAATTTCCCAACTCTAACCAGTACACAAAAATGGCAAACAACAAACACTCATAAGGCGGCAGAAAAAAGAAAGATATTACCTTATCTGTATTGTGTTTTTTAATCTATCCAATTCGTTTAGTTCACGAAGATCTATTTAACGGAACCATTTTATTGTGCAATTGAAGCCACAAAAACCGACACAATTACGAACCGCTAATGATATTTTTCCGCGTTCTATACAGGAACTGTTTCTTTTTTAGATTCACTACGTAGCATTTAAGAGTGCTCTTTGCAAATCATAATAAACACAAAAGCTTAATTTTTATTTTTATATAATAATAAACATAAATTTCTATAAATTTTAAAGAAAGAAAAAATTAACCCAAGCACAGGGCAAGTGCTAAAATAAAAATACGTTAAAATAAACATAAATGTTCAGTAGCTCAGAATGACATTGACTGGTGATAGAATTTTTACCGTATGAATCCTCTAGGTAGAACAAATTATCCGCCTTTTTGACTGGCACCACGGAAGAAGCGAGAAGAGAGACAAGCAACCTACAAAACCACTGGTAGTAGTGTACACACTACTACCAGTACATGCACTACATGCAGCACAGATTGGAATGTACCGCCTTACCTATTCCTGTCGCCATGACAACGTCATGTTCCGGTACAATAGCAAGGACTTGCACATTAATCCTGACACCCCAACCACGCGACAGCGATACAGCAACAGGTACTAACACCTTTAGTGACCATAGGCCATAGTTCAGAGTTACCATCGGGAAAACGTATGCTTGTTCGCTATCTTACCAAAAACAATGTATGCTATGCCATAAAAATATGTTTAATTGTAATAATTTGTTAATTGTAATAAAAATTCTACACCTCATTTCACTGCCATCACAATTTGTATCAAGTGGAAAGTGTGCTCTTAAGTTATAAAGCAGATTTTTTTTAGTTGTAATAATGTGGAATTATGGTAACATGACTTTTTGTTAAAAAAAGGCTATTGTCATTGTTAATAACGATATTGATATATTATTCTTTTACAAAAATAAATCCCTGTATCCCTTTGTCATCGTATCACACGTGGAGGAATGGAGTAATTTTGTAAATTTGTTTTTTGTTGAAATAGTTATTGTCATAAGAACGTTCATAAGAAAAATGTCAAGATTCGTGGTTAGAACAGGAATGTGTCTGTCTTTATGAACTTAACATACATTTGTTGATAATATTAATTTCATTATATACATATCTTAATTGCACGTAGCATAAAATCTAATCACAATAGGTACCTACAAACTTAAACAAAGAAAAAAGCACCAATAAAATTGCAAATAGATAAATATGAATATGAATAAACAGTAACTATTTAACTGGTACATATTACTATAAGTATTTACATGTATTACTATAAAATATTATATACTTCAGTTTACTACACACGCATAAAATACCCGTTTAAATACTAACTAGAGATCAAAACAATCACAGGTACTTTATAATAACATAATAATAATAATAATAAATTATCTTTATTTCACGTAAACCTACAAGAGGCACCTGACACGCGTCTATACAATAATAAATCTACCACCGGGTCGGAACTAGCAGTTTCACGCAGCTTCGCCTGCGTAACTTGGCTTCTACTGCACTGATTTTGGTGAAATAAAGCCTATGTCACTCAAGGATAATGTAGTATTCTAAAGTTGAAAGAATTTTTGAAATCGGTCCAGTAGTTTCATAGCCTATTCATTTCAAACAAACAAACAAAAAATCAAACCTATCCTCTTTTTAATATTAGTATAGCAGTATAGGTAGATTTTTAAGGCTGTTTTCACACCAACTTATCTTTGTCTACAAGCTTCTGTCAGTATCGGTTGTATCCGCAGATGGCGTATTTCTCTTATTTGCTTAATCCTAAGCCGCCTTTCCTTTATTTTTTATAAAGGGCTCAGCTATGATTATCAATGACTAAACTTTTAGTTTTAAGAGATAAGTTTGATAATAAAATTGGTAAATGATGAGATAAGCTTTAATCATAGACTCGGATTCGCCATTTCTAAAAAACAATCTGTTTTATAGAACACTAGCTGCTACCTGCGGCTTCGCCCGCGTTTTCACAGAAACCCGGTGTGCGATCGGGATTAAAAATAGCCTATATGTTAATCCAGGTCACAATCTATCTGTCTTCCAAATTTCAGACAAATCCGTTCAGCCATTCGAGCGTGAAAGAGTAACAAACATCCATACATCCATACTTACAAACTTTCGCATTTATAATATTAATAGGATTATTATTAGGTACGCAGTGACTAAAATAAAAATGCGATACTATTAAATCTGTAATGACATGCACTTTTATCCAAACTTATCTATCTACCGTGTTAAAGTAGCTAGGTAATATTCGAGACTGAAGTATCATATCAAGCAACAGCTAAGTCTCAAGTTCGAATTAATTTTAAATCGCGATATTGAGGTTTCTTAGGCCTTTAGATCGCATCTATGGTCTAATGTTACAGTGTTAGCGTTAAATAGCTATTTATTTACATTTATTTAGCTACATGGGTTTCCTGATCAGGCATCTGAAAATGTGTTTTTTTTTCAATTTACTTTTAAAATATTTTTTATTTTACATAAGTAATTGGTCAAGTATTAATTTACCAGTTGTAGAAAGGTCTCCACACCACATTTTCGTATTAAGTAGGACATAACTTCGACTAAACGTAGGTAGAGAAGTACACCTCTGACCTCTATTCCGGGATACTTACCTAGCCCTTTAACATTTTATAAGTAAGGACGCTTTAAGTTGGTATCTGGTCCCCAGACCACCTTGCGTGACCTGACTGTACTCATGTTTTCCATCCCTGCATAGCGTCATAACCTCCAATAGTAGGAATGTTAACCCACGGCTCTATACTGTTTTAAGTTAACAATTTAAGTGTTTTAATTACAATTTGCACCCTTCATCATCTGCACTTGGTAGTGTTCCTCTGCATACATACTTTCCAAATTACACTTGGACTTTTCCAAAATGCATTAATAATGATAAATGATGATTTATTTGAAGAATAAAAGTAATTTAATGATGTTACACGCAATGTACAAGTTCCAACATATTCGACCATAACATGGTAGGCATTGCATTTGTATATGTGGAGCATTTAGAAGATATTTGAACAGTAACACATTGTTCGTGTAATCGCCTTTGTGGTCTAGCGGTCCGGGTGTTGGACTTGACTGCATGAGGTCCCGGGTTCGAATCCCGGGTCGGCCAACACAAAAAAAAAATGTTGGTCGGGATTGGAAATGTGCCCAGTTGGCGATAGGCTTGCCACCTATCACATTGTGGGACTTAGTGTTTTCTGCTAGTCGTGGGTGCCTTGGTTGTACCTCTCCCTGCCTCTTCGGGGATATGGGCGTGAAGATACTTTTTTTTAACACATTGTTATTAAAATAAAGTTAAACCAAAGTTTGACGGATCAAGGCGAGGTCTCTGAGCGTGTACGAAGATGCAAGCGATAACTAGTTTCAGAGAAGATGTTAAGAAATTATGTTCTTTATTATATTCTAAATGGTAAAGTGCCAATTGCTTGTCGACATTAACGACGCACTCACTTTCTTTTCAAGCGGTTTAGAGAAAATATTCACTCATTTCTCTTTTAAGAAGCCACTTAAAAGTGAATAATGTTTTGACTTGTTAATAGTGATAATTTATGTTGATACACGACTTCATTTACACTTCGGCGCAGTGCTGCGATAACCCCATTGTCGGCGAGTGTTGTTGTCAGAAACAATATAAATATACTCTAGTAATTAAGAAACATGGAACAATAATAGACAAATTCCACAAAAACTACTTACCTATATTATTAACCTTTTTTTAAGGCATAAGACAGCTAAGAAGGATGCATCTCTCTTAAAGGTAATGGATCTCTGTGGTTTATAGACACCATAGATGTTACGTGTGCTTTGCTGCCCTGATGTTGAGAAGGAAGGCCTTTTTATTGCAGGTTTTATACAAAATCATGTTTTTGTGTATGTAGTCGATAAGTACCTATAAATATACATATCGTAAATTTTATATATCGTTGGCCGGAGTATCTTCACTTATACGCCTAAATCCAACGACCAACCGCAAAGCTCGGTTTCGCTTTTCGACAAGGAAAGGCATTTATGTCATGAATATAGATGTCTCAATTTCCGCGTTTGAATGTTCATTAAATTTACATTGCTATCCATTTAAGTATTTCTATGTATCATTGTCTAACACCTATAACACAAGCATGAATTTGCGTACTTTGGGGCTAGACCAATTTCAGTAATTTAAGGGGTATTTATTTATTATATATTGCGTTTTTATGTTATGTACCTAACCAGATTTTACCTGTGAAATCAGTTTCTTAATTCTAACTAAATTACTGTCTTCCTTACTTTAAATCAGAGGTTCCCAAACTTATTTCATGTAACGCCCACTTTGAAAATCAGTTGTTTTGTAGCGCCCCCCCTCGTTTTTTTCTTGTCAATAACCTCAATAACATATTTGTTGCGCCTAGTTTAAGAAAAAAACATTTTTTTCAAGATTTATACCGCCCCCCTCTAGGCTTCCAGCGCCCACAAGGGGGCGTTATCGCCCACTTTGGGAAAGGCTGCTTTAGATTATGCTAGTTGTCTGTTAGAGGTCGCTCCGATGCGGTGACGCCGCCTTTGTGTGCCTTATATTAAACATTACATTTTAATTAGGTATAATAAAGGTAGTGTTTTCGTTGCGCACTCAGTAAACGAATGTTATCACTATCTTCTCTCAAAGAACGTAATATAAATTAGAAAGAGACAAACTAATCTAACAGCACTACTGTTGGATTAGTTTATACAGATTTTAATCTCGGGAGACTGTGATTCAAAACGCCACTAGTTGATATCCGGACTAATTGGACATGTCTAAAATGTTGCATCTCTTTTCTTTTTGTCTGATTGAAAAAAGATAACACACACATAAGTCGGTGCTCATAATTACCGCCATTGTCTGGTATTGTAATCGTTGGAGCACATTAAAGCGTATCTTCATTTTGTCAGAAAAAGTGAACACCACTGATAAGGTCGAAGTACACCAACTTTCGATGAGGTCGCGGCGAAAGCGAATCACAATGGTATGGGAATACGACCGTACCGTTATTACAACGTTCATATCTTGCTTATTATGAGTTACGAAAGAAAGCATAACATTATGTACGCGATGGGAGCCAATCCGCAGTAATTATTCTCACCAATTTTTTTTTTTTTCGAAATGACTACTGTTGTGTACGTCTATTGACTTTAACAACGTCACCGGGCTAGTGGGCGAGCAGAGTGCTCAGCCAGAGATGTAATTTTGGGTGGGGCCTGGGACCCCCCTCCCTAAGGGTGTCTCCTGTGAGACCGTACCTCGGCTTAGGGTGGGATCTTGATTCGTTTCGGAATAGGATATTGTGGCTGTGTTCCGCCCAGGGCGGAACAAGGGTCTTCGCCGCCCCCGGCGGCGGCGGTGTCGCGAGTTTGTGTGTGGCCTATTCTCACCAAGCGCTGAACAGTTTCAGCTGTAAGGTGACTGATTCATTGCATAACAAAATATATTACGTGTACAGCAATAGGCTGTCTGGAGAGGAAGAAAAAAAGAGTCAATCTTCTCCTAACATCAACATGTAAAGATCAATATGATAGATAGTTGTGCATTAGTGGAAACGACTTTCAGAACAATTTCTAAAAGAAAAATAAAAATAAAATAAGTAGGTATTTCACGGATCTGGTATTTCTAGTATCAGATTGCAAGCGCTGTTGAGGCTGCTTTGGTAAAAGGTCTATTATACAGTGTTACTGGTAACTAACTAACTATTGATTAGTTATACTTAGAAATACAATACATAACATAGAAATACTATGGATAGCAATGTAAATTTATTGAACATCCAAACGCGGAAATTGAGACATATTCATGATATAAATGCCTTTCCTTGTCGAAAAGCGAAACCGAGGGTGGTGTCAAGATTCAAGAGTCTCCGAAACCGGCGTGTTTGTATGAAAAGGGTTATGAATGTGAAGGAAGCAAGATAGGTTTGTCAGGATCGTGAGGTCTGGCACTCGATACTTTCTGCCTACCCCGAAAGGGACTTGGCGTGAAGACATGTATGTAACTAACTAATAAATTTTGTCAAAGGATGATGAACTTTTGTATGGAGAACCAAATTCTTTTTCTCGATTTTCTAAAAGTTGTAGAACAAAAATGGTTGCATTTGATGTACTAAAGCAGAGGTTCCCAAACTTATTTCATGTAACGCCCACTTTGAAAATCAGTTATTTTGTAGCGCCCCCACCTCGTTTTTTTCTTGTTAATAACCTCAATAACATATTTGTTGCGCCTAGTTTAAAAAAAAAACATTTTTTTCAAGATTTATACCGCCCCCCTCTAGGCTTCCAGCGCCCACAAGGGGGCGTTATCGCCCACTTTGGGAAAGGCTGTACTAAAGCCACCCTAGAAAGATTATGCGTTAAGTAACCATATATAGTATCAATGTGGAGATAATTGAGATGTAAGCTATCCTTTTAAAGTTGGAGCAAACTGCAAATGGCGTCTAAATGATTAACATTGATTTAGTTTTTGAATGCATTGAGTACAAACGATGTGACTTGTAATAGATGTAATTTATAATTAAAATATTTTTTGACAATTGACATCCTTCACAGTCGTAAAATGCATGTCTGCCTGTTGCAAATGCTTGGTAGCAGAAACAAGAGCCTATATATAATAGATAACAAGGAAAAATTTAAGGACAAATATATTGGACAAAACAACTATAATTATCACAGTCTCATTTTTAGAATTGACTGAAAGAAATTGCTGTAGATAGAGATGAGCTCGCTTTTTGTACATTTTCGATTATCGCTATGCCCTGGTTAAATTGTGAAAATTGTGTGTTCAGTATTAAATAAGTTTTATTTATTTAGGTTAGTTAGTTATTAGGTCGCCTCTGTGGTCTAGCGGTCCGGGTGTTGGACTTGACTGCATGAGGTCCTGGGTTCGAATCCCGGGTCGCCCAACATAAAAAAAATTGGATTTTTCCAATTTTCTAATTAAAAAAAATGTTGGTCGGGATTGGAAATGTGCCCGGTTGGCGATAGGCTTGCCACCTATCACATTGTGGGACTTAGTGTCTTCGGCTAGTCTGGGTGCCTTGGTTGTACCTCTGCCTACCTCTTCGGGGATATGGGCGTGAAGATACTTAATTAATTATTATAAATATCAATAAAATATTATAAATAAGAGCAGTAAAACTCCAAAAATCCACTCCAACTATTTAATAAGGTGCTGCGTCGCCTTCTCAAAGACGAATCATTAAAATCGGTTTGTAATTGGCCGAATAACTGCATAAAAGTGTAGAAAAAATACAAAAAAAAAATACAATCAAATTGAGTACCTCCTCGTTTTTTGGGTTCAGTTAAAAATAGTGGTTAAGATCATTGTACAAGCACAATATAGAAAACTCTATGAAACTCAATAACAGATTGTTAATTTAAAAAGCAACTAACTTATCAAAAATTGGAATCAGGGGAAGTCCCATAAATACAACGTAGCCTAGTTAATTAACATTATTTACAAAACAATGACTAATCAATGTCAACATTCAATCATCAGGTTGTAATCTTATCACCGGTCACACCTGTTTTGATATTGTATCACAATTATTTATAAATTTGTTCTAAATCCAATTTCTTATCAAATAAGACAGTAAGTTTTGTTTTGTGTCAAATAAAGCACATAATTAGCACAAACGTTCTTAATTGGCAAGTTCTTCTTCTTTCTTTAGGTATTGGCCTTCACGTTAGTATTTTGCCATTAGTCAAGTAGAAATTTGCATCAAATTGTAAATCAGTAATTAGTCATAAGTCGTCAATAAGTCATGTCTGGGTCTTGAGTAAAACGGTGGCTTCGTTACTCAAGCTTGTTTATTGAGATTTGGCGGCAGCGAAGAAATAGACGATACACTAATATCTCCATGATTACTTGATTTGTGCTCTTTCACTGAACGAAATTAATCTAATTCCCACCTAAATTAACTAATTTCACTCAATATAAACACGAAATTCAATAACTATGAAAAAATTACGACCATCTTCATTCACGATGGCGCCAAAACTCAATTGGCAAGTTAACTAGACTTTATTCTTGTGTGTCTGTGTGTGTGCGTGTGTGTGTGTGTGTGTGTGTGTCTATTCATAATTTTTGACTGATGAACCGATTCGATCTGGATTATTTTTTTTGAAGTGGACGTGATCTAAATGGTTTTTGGCCAAAGAATCTGTAGGTTTTGTCAGTTGTTGAAAATGTTTATTTTATGGTTATCATTGAAAGTATCGACAAAATCAATCAGGTCAAAAAATAAACATTTGAACTAGGTATTTATAGATTTGAAATATTATTAGTATTTTTTTTTAAATGAGACTACACATATCTTTTTCATTTCTATTTTCTCCCTTATAGAATCCAGAAAACTTCATTGTTGACTTTCTAACCCATACTTATTTCATAAAAAATATTTCTAAATTATAACAAACACACTAACTTTCGCCAACCAATTACAAAAGTTAGTTTTTCTTCATACAGTTTTCGGTTATATGACAGCCAGAAAAGTTAGATGTTTTCCTTTTCCCTACAAACTTTGACTGACCATTAGAACATTGACTTCTAAATATAACTATTTCTACGGTAGGTACATCTGTCATAGTCCTTTCGTAAAATGTTCATAAGACTACTTACACAGTTTTTTCTTCACGCATCTATATATAATACATATACATGTAAATAAAGTCTGTCTGCCTGTTGCTCTTGCACGGCTAAACCGTTTTTATGTAATACTAGCAGTTTCACGCAGCTTTGCCTGCGTAACTTGGCTTCTGCTGCACCGATTTTGATGAAACGAAACCTATATCACTCAGGGATAATGTAGCATTCTAAAAATGAAAGAATTTTTGAAATCGATCCAGTAGTTTCGGTGTCTGTTCATTTCAAACAAACAAACAAAAATCAAACCTTTCCTCTTTATAATATTCGTATAGACTAGTATAGATGATATAAATAATATACTCGTAGCTACAGATTTAAGTCGGAACATAGTCTATTTTTTTTCTAAAATCAACCCTCAAAGGAGTGTAATAGGGATGAAAGTTTGTTTAAAAATCGTAACTATTATATGTCGACGAAGACAGCTAACAATAGTATATAAATTGTACATTGCAATCTGGGTAGAGTCACTTTGTGCAAACATTATCACTTCATAAATCACTGGACGGCGACTGGCGTCCGCTTCGATATCAACATCCGCTGTCTAGACATACAGTTAACATCAAAAATTAAGCCTAATTTAACCACGTTTCGTAAAACGATTCAGACTTTTCACTAACCTAAAAATTAGTTATCGGTGCCAAAATAGCCAAAATAGCCAAAATAGCAAAAATACGATACTACATTGTAGTAAAAAGATAGGACATAAAAAGTTAAAAACAATCATTTTTATTATTCTAAAATACACAATTAGCAGAATCTTGTAGTTTTATTAAAAAAAAGTATCTTCACGCCCATATCCCTGAAAAGGTAGGCAGAGGTACAACCAAGGCACCCACGACTAGCCGAAGACACTAAGTCCCACGATGTGATAGGTGGCAAGCCTATCGCCAACCGGGCACATTTCCAATCCCGACCAACATTTTTTTTATTAGAAAATTGGAAAAATCCAATTTTCTTTATATTGGCCGACCCGGGATTCGAACCCAGGACCTCATGCAGTCAAGTCCAACACCCGGACCGCTAGACCACAGAGGCGATTAGATTTAGTTTAATTCAAATATGGTGAAATATGATCTCATTTTGAAATCTAGCTTAAACCAGATTAATATTTTGGCTAATGTTCAGCGGAAATGCTAAACGACATCTAAATTTTCATCACACAAATGCCTGCCCGATGTATGTCAGTGGAATTAGGCGTTGTACACTAGTCCCTTGACCAACGAGAAGACCATAATCAAAAATTTCCAAAATTTGAACGGCTCCAAATTAATTCGAGTAGGTCGTGATACGCCCATCTCAATATTGCTTCAGCAAATTGACAAGTCAATTTCCAAACCGTATGTTTTTTAGCTAATAGAAACAGTTTTTATTACAATTTCCAAGCCACTTAGTATACAGCGTGACTAAAACCACAATGGCTATAAACGCAAGCAATGTATTTATTACGGATCGGTAATTAAGGATAATCTATTAAATTAGTTCATATCGTGCGTATGTGAAACAAACGGGACATATAATAGGGGAGCCCAAGAGGGGATTTTTGGACTAACTCGAGCGCGTCAGATTAAGATATGGGAGATACCCTGTACCATTGTTGAACACCTTTATTATGTATCTCTACATAGAGACGAGCATGGGTTATCTAACTAATTTGTTTTGGCTTGAAAATATACTCGCGCATGTCAGATAAAAGTACGGCGAGCTTATTGCATGCCAATAAGTTCATGTTTGAATTTTCTGATGATTTGGACAAGACGTAGTAGTAGAAGGAGTAGGAGTTTCAGAAACTTTCAAAAACCAAGTTATATGTGTTAATTGTCCATTACAGCAATCTGTCTGATTGACATCTTTCTGTCATCGGAGACACATTAGGCATATATATTATTAATATCTGATGAGTTCGGCTACGATCAAGTGACTGAAATTGCTATTTTAGCTTCTAGACACTTAACGCACCGCTAAAAAGAAAAACCTTACATGACCTTTTTTACTCTCCACTATTTAATAGACAAAGTACAATGGGTCCCAATAACGCTGAAGTTACTACACATTTCGAATTGCGGGCTCCCCTACTAATATATTGTACATACGATTGACGTCAATAAACAATCGCAAAGTTTTTAAGGCGCGTTTACATGTTCCGCGCATACTATACATGAGACACGATAATATTTTGTCCTATTTGATCGTGATCGCTAACCAAAATAGGATTAAAGTATTTTCACGCCTATATCCCCGAAGAGGTAGGCAGAGGTACAACCAAGGCACCCACGACTAGCCGAAGACACTAAGTCCCACAATGTGATAGGTGGCAAGCCTATCGCCAACCGGGCACATTTCCAATCCCGACCAACATTTTTTTTAAATTAGAAAATTGGAAAAATAAAATTTTCTTTATGTTGGCCGACCCCGGGATTCGAACCCAGGACCTCATGCAGTCAAGTCCAACACCCGGACCGCTAGACCACAGAGGCGAAATAGGATTATTAAATATAATTATACAGGAAATGGATAAAGCCCATTTTTATCGTTTTGTACCATTATCCACTATAAGATTATTTAATTTTGTTACTTAAAAAAAGATTTTTTTTTATTACTTACGACACTTAACAAGTCTTACTGTGAAAAACTGAACAGAATATTTATCGAGAATATTTTAGAAAGTTTTGAACCGATTTATCGTTTCAATCGAAATTTAAATTTGTTGAAAACTAAAAAGTTATCAAAAATGTATAAAGTTGACCCATGAAGCTATAGACAACTACTGGAGGTTACACACTTAGCAAAATAAGTGATGCCATTTCCAAATATTACTATGTATCTTTAATGTACGGTATCTTTAATGTAATTTCTAATGTAATAGCCTTTCAGGTTTTGTGAAGACAATCAACTAAGTCAAAATGAGAGAAAGGCCATTACATTAGAAACAGTCAGCAATAGTTAGAAATAACTTGGCCCTAATTCTGTTTTTTTTTTAGTAATGATGGCGCCAAAAACCCTATAGAACTCATTTTTATAGCTTAAGTGGTCAACATGAAGCTATAGATCAAAGAATATACTCTTTAGTAAGGACTAACTAACTAGGAGGTTACACTCCTAACAAAGAACTGCGGGGCTATTCAGTTGGTATCGTTTTAGTGATAATCACTGAGTTTAGCGTACATAAAATAGCTGTCCAATGACGTGTTTTATATTTGCTATCTCTTGTGACCAATAGAAATACGGCGGAGATAGCAAATACAAAACACGTCATTTGACAGGTATTTTATGTACGCTAAACTCAGTGATTAACACTAAAACGATACCTACTGAATAGCCCCGCAGTTCTTTGTTAGGACTGTAACCTCCTAGTTAGTTAGTCCTTACTAAAGAGTATTTATATTCTTTGATCTATAGCTTCATGTTGACCACTTAAGCTATAAAAAAGAGTTCTATAGGGTTTTTGGCGCCATCGTGAATGAAGACGATCGTATTTTTTTTTATAATTATTAAATTTCGTGTTTATATTGAGTGAAATTCGTTAATTTTGGTGGCATATTGTACAATTTTGTTCAGTGAAAGTGTACAAATAAAATAATATTGAAGAAATTAGTGTATCGTGTATTTCCTCGCTGCTGCCAATATCACAAGATGAGCTTGAGTAACAAAGCCACCGCTTTACTCAAGACCCCGACATGACTTTGTAA
>NJDC01004399.1:110166-141228 GCA_002245475.1 Calephelis virginiensis
AACCGCCTGGTTATCTGGCAGGTTGTAAGAGATGAGCTTTGGTTAATTCATTCATTTTGTTTCTTTGGTCATTATGAGCAAGACCAGTGGCGGTAGAGTACCTTCACGCATATCCCCGAAGAGGTAGGCAGAGGCACAACCAGGGCACCCTCGACTAGCCGAAGACACTTAGTCCCACAATGTGATAGGTGGCAAGCCTATCGCCAACCGGGCACATATCCAATCCCGAGCTACATTCTTTTTACTAGAAAATTGGAAAAACCCAATTTTCTTTTTGTTGCCCGACCCGGGATTCGAACCCGGGACCTCATGCAGTCAAGTCCAACAATTGAACCGCTAGACCACAGAGGCGGTAGAGTGATGTGCAATAACTTGCCCGGGTAGGATCCATCGCCTTACCTACCCCTGTCGCCATAATGACACTGTCCTGTTTAGGAGGGAAGGATATCCGGTAATCTTTCACAATAGGGCTTTTATCCCGGTCATAAGATCAGGACGCATCTGCGATATCTATAGTATCTATAGGTATAGCCTCTTTCCATCAGTCGAGTCCTGTGTTTGTTCACTGTTTTATTACATAATTCACATGTTCCTTATCTCTGAGATGCAAAAGTAAAAAAAAAGTTGGCAGAGGTGCAGCCAGTACGCCCACCATTAGCTGAATGTATTAACTTAGTCAAACAATATGGTAATCGCCTCTGTAGTCTAGCGGTCCGGCTGTTGGACTTGACTGCATGAGGTCCCGGGTTCGAATGCCAGGTCGGGCAACACAAAGAAAATTGGATTTTTCCAATTTTCTAATAAAAAAAAATGTTGGTCGGGATTGGAAATGTGCCCGGTTGGCGATAGGCTTGCCACCTATCACATTGTGGGACTAAGTGTCTTCGGCTAGTCGTGGGTGCCTTGGTTGTACCTCTGCCTACCTCTTCGGGGATATGGGCGTGAAGATACTTTTACTTTTTTTTGTATAATTTAGCCACCGTGCGGAACCTCGTGTGGAAACTAGTGTGGTATAAGTTGGACGTTCAAAGACTTCCCAGTCGAGACACTGGCACGTTACGTAACGCGAATTCCCGTGAAAGCGTGGCTTGTCACGCACACTTTACACTCGTTACACAAAAGATAACGCGAGTGGCACGCGTTATGGCGTATTCAAACGGTCATTAGGAGGAAAACAAATGATAGTGATAAATAATAAATGTTTTTGTGCGTACTGTTACAATAAGCCAAATAAGCACACGTATCTCGATGGTAAGAAACAACCCTAACCTTCCTGATTTTAAGAGACAATATTGGTGTATGGACACCATATATGTTATAGGTAGCTGTTCTAATGCCCAGGATTTTAGGCCTATAGTGCGAGTTTACCAGAATGTTGCACCACACTGTTTTCACCGCACCAGCACCAGTGGTCTAGTTTGTAGCGATCCATTTAAATCGAATCTCCTTCCAAAAAAACCTCTTACGAGCTGCCAGGCATAAAACAGGGAAGCACTATATAAGTATGTTAGAAGTCTTCGTATTAAAAAACTTAAAAACTAATCCACATCAACATCACTGATTACAAGCAAAACACTTCTAGTATACCACATAAGCATTTTGTGAGTTTTTTTGGCGCCATCGAGAGAAAAGATGGTCTAAGTTTTTTCATAATTATTGAATTTCGTGTTAATATTGAGTGAAATTAGTCAATTTTGGTGGCAATTTGGACAATTTTGTTTAGTGAAAGTGCACAAATGAAATAATCATGAAGAAATTAGCGTATCGTATATTTCCTCTTTGCCGCCAAAACTCATTACATGAGCTTGTGTAAAATGGCCACCGTTTTACCCAAGAGCCTGACATGACTTACTGACGACTTATGACTAATTAAAATTAATTGAAATTGATATAAAATTTGATGCAAATTACTACTTGACTAATGGCTAAATACTAACGTGAAGGCCAAAACCTAAAGAAAGAAAGAAGAAGCATTTTGTGAAAATATTAATAATGAAGGGGTATCAAATGCCAACGATGAATATTGTCTATTATATGAGTTTTTGAGTGTTCAACCCTGAGCTAGTTTTTTTTTAGTTCTCATTTTGACTGCAGACGTACAGAAAGAACAATCAATGTTACATCATCTCTAATGTAATATTTTTTATCGATTTGATGTATAACTTACGAGATATATCTATAATATTATCTAGAAGAGCTCTCTTCAAAATGAATTCAGTACAAAAAACAATTGGGCTATATTATCAACGTCAATGCTTTAAGAATTCTTGAAAATATTTATATTCCGTCACACATCAGATATAATGCATACAACCAATTTTGATAATATTCTAAATTTAAATAGTAAAATTTAATCTATATTTCATCTGAATCGGTCTAATGGAAGTGGAAATACATTTCTTCAATTGAAGCACACATATTGCTTCGCGTCCGATAGAACAAATAGGATCTGCAGATCGCAGAGATTCTGCAAGAGGTAAGCATAGGATAAATGGGACATTAGTAGAGATACCACTGGTGGTAGAGTATTATGTCCACCACCTTATCTGTTCCTGCTGCCGTTATGATAGTGGCATGCTCTGGTCTTTAAGGTAAGGTAGAAGAGTAGGTAGACTAGAACAATAGGACTAACATCCAGGACAGCGTGGCACCTATAGCATCTACGGTGCGTATAGGCGCGGTTCTCGTATAAAAAACAGAGCGAAACGAGTGAAACCACAGATGTAGGCTAGTTCACCATATAACAAAAGCCTACATTGAAGAGCGATGGTCATGTTGTTTGTGTCATTACCACGAGGCCGTCACTTATCCACAAGCAACAATGACAACTGTGACATTCCGTGTAGCCTATACGCAATAATACTGTATATTCAAATTCCAATTGTATCTCGTATGCATACGGTCGAAAACCAATTGCATGATAAATTGCCATAACAATACTGGTTTCCGTTGATTGAGCCTTGAACCCAAAACAAAGGAACTTTGTTTGAAAATTGAAAGTTAAATGGAACATTTAGAGCAGATTATTTGTGTTGGGTGTCTCATTCTAACACTACGAAATGGAAAGAGAGATGCCACTGTTGTTTGTAAAGTAGTGAGTTGCTAATGAAATTGACCTCAAAATACCTCTGGTGAATTTAATCTGTGGCCGATGGACTTAAATTCATTATCCTATTTGATTTTGATCGCCTCCGCTGCCTCGAGAGCGGTACGGCTTGTCAACAATACAACTAGGTATAACTATGACTTTAGTCGATGAACTAAAGTTGTATCTCTATACGTGTTTTGACTTTTGCCACCTGGACAATGAGGAGTAGGTATAGACCTAGTGATGTGTTTGATATAATCCTTGTAACTAAATTCTTCTAACTAATTACTCAAAGAAAGGAAATTTTCCATCCACACCACTTGGATGCTTGGGCATCCACACCACTTGGATGCTTGGGCATCCACACCACTTGGATGCTTGGGCATCCACCCTCACTTCGCTACCCGCACTTTCTTGAAACTGACAATTCATCTGTCATAGGGACAACAGTTTTTCTACTAAGCTTCGGGCCAAAGAGTCATAAGAGGATTAATAAAGATTTAAAAGCTGACATCGCAACAGCAGTTAACTTTTGTTTTGGAAGATAGGTATTATTAATGGGCAGCGGCTACTTAGACTGCTTGTACGTTTCTTCATTGAAGAACCTCGCTTGTATCTTTGTTTTCTATTTTAATAAAAAAACCTTCCACGCTGTGCGTGATTCAATTGTGTGATGCACATACCTGTAGAATCCTGATCATGACAAAGTGAGCATAGCTTTGTGACTACTACTCTAGTTTGGTACCACCACCTAAATTATTCCTGTAAAGAAACTGACGTAGTATTCAACCCAGGTGGTCACGTTTTTATTTAATGCATACTCTAAATCTAATGGGGCATATTATTCGACAATGCTGGACTACTACCCAGTGGGGTCGTGACCCCAATGACTGCCATTGATTTCATGCCTGCGCTTACCAATACTTTATTTTGGTGTTAGATGGTAGGGTCTTGGATCAAGTAACACAAAAGGCTTAAATATCAGCTTCCGGCTAAGAGCCATTACTATTCTTTTTATTTACAGATTACGTTTTTCTTACCATCAGAAGATCTACTTGTCAAATTCCAATGTCATTAAAACTTCCATTCTTCTGCTATTTGCCTTACACTACCATAAAAAAGTACAATCTTTTAGTCTCCTCAAATACATAACAAATCATGATACACAGAGCTACAGGTATTTCCAAGATATAGTATCTTATCACTAAGCCCCTCCATTAATGCGTATCCCGAAGATGGAGTTTACATCTGTTTTAGTCACGATAAACAACGAGTAAACATTTAACTTTCTGGCACTTCAGAGTTAGATAACTTTTATTATTTTTGTAGAAGGGAAGCAAACCTGCTGGAAAATGAACATGAACTGCACCAGGGGTCTAAAAGTAAAGTCTTTTCTTAAAGTTTCCTAAGTAGTATTGTTTTAAAAACGTCATAATCAGCAACTGGTTCCACAATTATGTGTGTACTTTAAGCTGGGTTCGCACGATCGAAATGAATGAAAATGAAATGATAATTATTTATTTGCAGAATATGTGTGTTAAAAAGTTGTTACAAGGATATTTTTAAGCATACAACATATTCTGCCACATTGTGGTGTGCAACTATTTAGTTAAATTTGAAGTACCTTATTAAATATTTATAAACAATTTAACATTTAAATCGTAGCACTTATATTTACTTTTAATAGATATTTTATTTATTTATATGTTTGTTAAGCTTTATAATTTATTACAAATCATTTTAAAAGTAGATTAATTTTAATCCTACCTACCGTACACTACCACCATTTCCAGCCCTAGCCAGTCAGGAGAAGAAACGGCAAAACAAATTACCATCGATTCTAGTAGGTAACCCTGATAGAATGTAGTCTATGGTTAAACTGACCATACGTCCCGTTTTAAACGGGACTGTCCCTTTATTCGACCACACGTTCCGTTGTCCCCGTACAATGTTCCGGGACGCAAAATAGTCTTTTTCTTATAATAAAAATAATTTTAATGAATGTGCACACTAAATAAAGAACATTAAAAAAGTTGTGTTTATTTTCATTGTTATATTGGTTAGACGCCTTTGTTAATTTTCCCATTTCGTCATATTACCTAATAGATATATAATAATATATATATTATAGTGCCTATGGTCCATCCATACAGATAATATATGGACGTCCCGTTTTGAGTTTAAAAAAAATGGTCAGTTTATCTATGGTACAAGTCAAATCGCACAGTAGATGACTGCCACAGTACCCAGAAGTATTCTCACAGTTTTGTATCAGAGAATGAGGTAGAATACATGCTATTTAACAGGTACGATCCCAACATAACCTTCTCATCACGAGTGTGATACAAGGTCAGCATGAGGGTGGTACACGGTGTATATAAAGCGACACAAGGTCGGTATGAGGCATACACCAGGTGGTCATGAGGTAACACTAAGGTATTCAGCCGGAATTTCTCATATACAAAAAATGTTATGTTGCTTTTGAGTTGATTAGGACATGTTTTTTTTTTCGTAATATGGTGATTACAAACTTTTACTCAGCATTTAGAATAATAAACATTTACATCAGTTTTTTTTCTATTTGTTTTTAAATCAGATTATGTCAAGTAAGGTTTTCGGTCTGATAAATATTATTTCAGTTCAACCTAACAACAGGCACGTACTGTCCTTGCAATATTTCGATATTTCGTTAAGTCTAACTGAAAACTTAGAAATATGTTTCATAAGCAATTTCAACTACATATATTAATAATCTAGTTTTAAAGTACCTTCACGCCCCTATCTCCGAAGAGGAAGGCAGAGGCACAGCCACGGCACCCACGACTAACCACAGACACTAAATCCCACAATGTGATAGGTAGCAAGCCTATCGCCAACCGGGCACACATCCAATCCTGAGCAACATTTTTTATTAGAAAATTGGTAAAAATGGGATCTCATGAAGTCAAGTCGAACACCTGGACCGCTAGACCATAAAGATCCAGTTTTACTTAGTTCATAATTCTACAAATGTTTCTGTTACCTGCGGCTTCGCCCGCGTTTTCGTAAGAACCCGTTGTGCGATCGGGATTAAAAGTAAAAATATGTTAATCCAGGTCACAATCTATCTGTGTTCCAAACTTCAGACAAATCCGTTCAGCCAGTCGAGCGTGAAAGAGTAACAAACATACACACATCCTTACAAACTTTCGCATTTATAATATTAGTAGGATTCAAGGACACCAGAGGGGCCGGGGGAAGGGGGAAATGCAGTAAGCGCGCATGTCTTTGTTACGCTTCAACGATATTTAATTTTGCGCCCGGAGATTTTAACTTTTTGATAACTCATTAGTTGTTAATTTTTTTCTGATAGTGTAAAAGGCAACTTTGATCTAAATTACACGCATAACGTATCTAAAAGATTTATTTGATTAAGGCTTAATACCTACTGTGTTGTTAAAAATATGTTCTAAAGTAACCCTTCATTTTACTGTTTTAAGTAAACGCAAAAATGGTTATTGTGGGTTATTCTTTAAAGATAGACATATACCACCGCTTACTTTTTATGAGATCTATTGAAGATGAAAAATCACTCAACTCAAAAGGTTTTGGCAGCATTTTCGAGGAAAGCTCCCGATCGGCTTATTTTTTGCCGACATATTGAACTAATATCGTTGTAATATCGTTGGTTTGTACAAAACATAAACTTACTATAAGTACACTTAAACCTTCCTCAAGAATTTTTCTATCTATTGTTGGAAACCGAACGAAAATCCGTTCAGTACTTTTCGAGTAAGTAAATCACGAATAGACAGACAGACAGACGCGGCGGGGGACTTTGTTTTATATTAAGTATTGATAGTGCAAATGTATTTAACTACAAATGTTTACAGTGCAAATGAATTTAATTGCAAATATTTATAATGCAATGTATTTGACTACAATTTTTTATAATGCAAGGTATTTAATTACAAATTTTAATAGTGCAATATGTTTGACTACTAATGTTTATAGTATACAATGTATTTCATTACAAATGTTAATTGTGCAATGTTTTTACTTACAAATGCTAATAGTGCAATGTATTTGACTACAAATATTAATAGTGCATTATGTTTGACTACAAATCTTAATACCTAGTGCAATTTATTTGACCACAAATATTAATAGTTCATTATGTTTGACTACAAATGTTAATAGTGCAATGTATTTGACTACAAATATTATTAGTGCATTATGTTTGACTACAAATGCTAATAGTGCAATGTATTTGACTACAAATATTAATAGTGCATTATGTTTGACTACAAATCTTAATACCTAGTGCAATTTATTTGACCACAAATATTATTAGTTCATTATGTTTGACTACAAATGTTAATAGTGCAATGTATTTGACCACAAATATTATTAGTGCATTATGTTTGACTACAAATGCTAATAGTGCAATGTATTTGACTAGGTACTAATATTAATAGTGCATTATGTTGGACTACAAATGTTAATAGTGCAGTGTATTTGACTACAAATATTAATAGTGCAATGTAAATAATTGACCGCCTCGTTGGTTATCGCTCACGTCAACGCCAATGAATCATGAGGCGCGGGTATAATTCCTGAGATTCATGTAGGTACATACTTATTATGTGATAGGTAATTGATAAACATGATAGTCTATTGCTTTTTATTTATTAATTTTATGGGTTTGGTATTTTTGAGTTTTCGTGTATCTACTCTTATTAGTATCGATGACAAACTAGGTATCTCCATATTTCAAAACTACAATTTAGACACCGACTTATGATTACTTAAATTTTGGAAATTTCGGTAATTTTGGTATATTTCCTGATTAGATTTTCATTTTAATATTATATTAAATATATTAATATATTTTTGAGATTTATCGTTTTCTTGTTTTCACTTTGGAAGTGTCTCTCGTGCAAACTATTCAGTTTAGAAATAAAGATAATGCTAGAAAACTTAATATCATTTTTGAAGACCTATTGATAGATATCCCATACTCACGGATATGATGAAAAAAAATGTTAGTTCTCAGTACAGGGAACACCAAAATTTATTATTATTTTTCTATTTTTATGTGAAAATCTTGATACGGTTCACATAATATATCTAATTACCAAGTTTCAACAGCATAGCTCTTATAGTTTCGGAATAAAGTGGCTATGACATGTGGAGGCATGACGATAAAGTTCCGTTTTTAGGAACCCTCGGGAACCCTAAAAAGGTAAAAACTCAAATTCAAATTAATAGCAGACCGTAGATTACAGTACTTTTTTAATTAATAAACTAATTTTAATTACGTTATTTACTGTAATTAGCATTTTCATCAAAAATTTTATCACTAATGCTAATTAGGTACTCGTTACTTTAAGCGCTACATTCTAAAATTCTTCCTAATAATTACTGTTAATAGCTAAATATAACGCGACATGTGAATTTAGAATATTGCATTAAACAATAAAAATACTTAACATTCCCCTTTTATCTATCTTTTTTTAACAACGCAATAGCAAGGAAAGCTTAAAAAAACGACCACGCATGTGTTTTCTTATTTAACGCCTGTTTTCCAGTACAATACCATTAAAAAGTTTCAACTATAATTTAATTTATAATAATTAAAACAAACGATAAACAATATCATAATAATGAAATGATTAATATGTTAATTGGATTTGCCGAAATTATGTTCATTTAATCATTTTAACTAACATGGCACTTAATTTGTTATTTGTGAAATGTTAGGAGTTTTACAGACTATATAATATAACAAAGCACATATTATCATATACATTTTATATATACATAATAAAATAAAATTTATATTTAAATAAATAAGTAAAAAAGCCTTTTATTTAGACGATTCACAAACATTTTACAAATTAGTTAGTTCTCCAATGAGAATTTTATAGTTTATAAGTTGATTATACAATTATTATTATTCCTTTTTTTTATGATATTGGAAGGTAAACAAGCAGACGGATTTCCTGATGTTAAGAAATTTACGCCGCCTAGAGACACCAAATGTGGTAATGGTGCGTTGCCAATCTGAGGCCGGGATGTTAGGCCTCGAGCAAAAGTAACTTTACCGGCTACCTTACCCTCCGAACCGAAACACGTCATGTCGTTATGGTGGCAGGAATAGGTATTATTTTTTTTAATTGCTGTTTTTTTCCCTTACTTTTTAGATAAATTACATTATTATTTTATATACATGATACTTGATAGACATTGATAAGAACTTAATTCATTTATTAATTCTTATACAATACACTTTTTCCTGATATATGTATACATTATATTTCATTTATAAATTAGTATCTTCACGCCCATATCCCCGAAGAAGTAGGCAGAAAGGCACAAACAGGGCACCCACGACTAGCCGAAGACACTAAGGCTATGTTTCACAATGTCTAAGTAAAGTTCTAAGTAGGCTACTTAAAAGTTAAGTACAAAGTAAAACACGTTTCGGCGTTTCACACTCATCAAGTAACACTAATCTTCACTTAAACTGCCCAGTAACTTATAGGTCGGACAGAGTAGCGATTAACTTATTTACTTGTCGAGTAACTTTAACTTTCAACACAATATGGTCAACAGATGTGTTCAACACATTCTATTCGGCTAGATATGACTCAAGTTGCTATTGTTCATTTTAGATGTTTGTTAGGGTAAAGTGTTCTTTTGAAAATTATGGATATTTCTGATAACATTGAAGAGAATTTAGATGTTTTTTTTTAGTTACCGGACCGTGAAGGCTGCAAATAGTTCGAAATCGAACAAATAATACTTAAGGCGAGCTCCAATTAAAAGTGAACAATTAAATTGCAAAATCAATAAAATATTTTTTTTGTTCAAAATATAAAAAATACCATGAATATTGATTAATCGCCTCTGTGGTCTAGCGGTCTGGTGTCGGACTTGACTTTTTGAGGTCCCGGGTTCAATCCCCGGGTCGGATAGCTAAAAAATAGAGAATTTGTATTTTCTATTTTCTAAGAACGTTATCTACGTTGCTCGGGATTGGATATGTGCCTGGTTGGCGATAATTTTGCCACCTATTATCACATTGTGTAACTTTTCTGCTAGTCGTGAGTGCCCTGGTTGTATCTCTGCCTACCTATTCGGGGATATGGACGTGAAGATATTCAAAATATTGACTATTGAGTATTGACACTTGCCAAAAGACAGATGACATTTTCGTTTCGTCAAAAGTGCATTCTCATATTCCGCAATCAATTTTATTTGGTTTTGTTGTCACAAACTACAGTTGCTTAACAATATCTATTTTATTTGTAATGTTTCTTTATGTTTTATAAAATGTATATCTTTTTTACTAAAAACTTGAAAAAAAATAGGTATAATGCAATAACAATATTAGACAAAAACAGTGGCTAATTTTACAAAACTGTACTTCGAAACCCAAATATTAATTGTTGTTGCCACTTGTCAGCCTCTTAAGTGTTAAGTAACTACTCGACACATAAAAATACTATGAGGACGGTTCTGAAACGCGTTGTGAGTTACTGAAAGGATTTAACCATTCAGTAATTTACTCAATAAGTAACTACTGATTGCTTTACTGATACATTGTGAAACATAGCCTAAGTCCCACAATGTGTTAGGTGGCAAGCCTATCGCCAACCGGGCACATTTCCAATCCCGAGCAACGTTTTTTTTATTAGAAAATTTAAAATACCCAATTTTCTTTTTGTTGCCCGACCGGAATTCGAACCCGGGACCTCATGCAGTCAAGTCCAATAACTGAACCGCTAGACCACAGAGGCGATTTATAAAATAAATACACAAAATATTTGATTATGTCTAGGAATTTCATTACAATTGCGATTATTATTAATTTTATATATTATAAGCAATTAATAAATTACTACGTTATTTTAGTTTATATTTTCATTCTCATAAATCATGCTGCTAGATATCACTGTGATATTTGATTATTATTTTTTATTAATTTTTTCCTTGGTTTTGACAGCACTGTTTATTATATTACATTTCACAGTCTATATGTCTACTGGCAAAGGCCCCCTCCAAACTTGTCCACTTGGATCACTTCTGCAAGTATTTAATATGATACATAAGATGTCTATAAGATGTGTAAGATATAGAATAATTTAAAAGTCTAAAAATAGCCTTAAACAATTACGAAAAAAAACTGATTAGCAACAACAATTTAAGAATATATCAATCACAAAATAACACAACATACTCGTACATATCACAAATATATAGGGGTATAATTGTACCATGCTCAGAAAATAAATCCAACTTCGTAAATTAGGTAACTAAATTGTATTTTACCCAATAGCCACAAAAAATATATGAGTTTGAGTCCGACATCGCCAGTGAATACGTTATTAAAAAAATTAATCAATTCTCATTTGCTTTATACATGTTGAAAAAAGTAGTAGATATATCCTCCCGGTATATAATGCTCCCGGATAAATGCTCCCGGAATTAGTCGTGTATTTAAGGCCCAAAAAAAATGTGTCAGATCTATTTGCAAACTGCGATCAACCGAATCGTGCAAGTCCTATTTCATTAAATTAAATATTCTCACTATTCCATCAATATACATTTATAAAGTTGCACTAATGGTAAAAAATAGCATTAAAAAATATGAAACACTTAGTTCGAGACGGAAAAACGACAAACTACGAGCTCTGAAATCCAGAACAAATTTGTATCGCAACAGTATCTTTTGCATGGGACCAACAGTATATAACAAGTTGCCTGACGATATTAAACATGAAAATACATATAGTTTTAAAAAATCTTTAAAATCTTACCTAATAAGTAAAACATACTACTCTTTAAAAGACTTTTTGGAGGATAGGAGTAAGTAATTAAAAAATAATCAAACTGATTTGGACCTAGTGACTATCTAATATTATTAACATTGAATATACCTAATTGTACCTAACTTGACTAATGTTAAATACTATGAAGAATTTATTGTCGACATTGTTACTATGTTATAATTAATGAAACTATGTAATTTGTATTTTAATGTGAATGTGAATTTGCACGCCTAATGGGCTTAGATATGAGCACCTAATATTTATATTGGTAAACACAATTGTAACCTTATCTGCAAATAAAGATGAATTGAATTGAATTGAATTGAAGTGTCTTAACATATTAAAGGAACTAATCTTGATCATATATTTATAACAAATCAATACAGAAAAATGTATTAGGTATACGATGTGTGTAATAACTGTATTAAAATACATGACATTATTTATAACAGAGAAAAGTTTGTTTTACATTAAAAATATAGTAAAAGAAAAAAATGCACTAACGTTTGGTACGAAGTTAACTGTAACAGCTGGAAGATATTTAAAATAATTACAAAATTGATTGAGTTTCGGAACATTCTATATGAAAGATTGAAATTACGGTATGTGCGGGACGAGAAAATGGACCAATTTTGATCTGCTTTTCACTCGTAATAAGCATTCTATTTAAAATCTCCGAAATATTATGAAAAAAATATTAAGGTAGAAAAGGAAGGTAGTACAGCCCTGGCCTGCAGAAAATGAATGTTCAGTCCTTTGGCCTGTCCTGTAACCGGGGTGTCTGGCCTTATGTGCAAGTCTACAGCTCTTACCGCTAGTACTCATGTGCTAGATAAGGTGGTGGATCCTTATCCGGACAAACTGCTACACGACACTCGACCACCAACGTTCTTATTGGTAATGGCCTTTAAAATCCATGCTCTCTAAAGAACTGTCTGACTGAGATGCAGTTGGTCTATTTCATACAGGAGATACCACATTCCAATGTGGAAGAAAACTTGTAGGAGCAAAAATGTAGGCATAGACTAGTTTTTAATGAAGCAATAAATAACGTAGTTACACCAAATGAAGTTGGTAAAACAAAAATCATAAGAAGCGATCGCAGTTATCGATAAACTTGCTTATTTAATTACTTTTAAGATAAATTTTACTTTGATAACGACATTTAATTGATATTTAATATTTGTCACTGCGTACTTATTATAAAATGAAATTTTCGACGGCTTCGTCTATCTGACGGTGAAAATAGTATGAATAATCGTTCAGTGCCAGTAAAGTAATTACTGATGATGTAGATGTATTATTAGTACAAGATTCAAATAACTTATTTAAATATGAATCATTTAGAAGCTTTTATCGAAATCCTGAAAAAATGTGACTAACCCTATTTTAATACATAGATACAAAAATTATGTGTGGTCTAGCCTCTGTGATCTAGCGGTCCGGGTCGGCCAACAAAAAGAAAATTTAATTTTTCCAATTTTCTAATAAAAAAAATGTTGGTCGGGATTGGAATTGTGCCCGGTTGGCGATAGGCTTGTCACCTATCACATTGTGGGACTTAGTATCTTCGGCTAGTCGTGGGTGCCTTGGTTGTACCTCTGCCTAACTCTTCGGGGATATGGGCGTGAAGATACAAACATTGCTCGTTTAAATGTATATAGAACATTAATAAGTTAGTCTCGAAAAGTACTTACATAAAGAAAACATATAGATAAAAATTTAAATAGATTCAGTAACAGTACTTTCGCTTTATAAACATTATCTGTTCACGTTATTTAAAGATTAATTTAAGGTTTTATCATTAAATGAAAAACAGAGATACATTTCATACTTTCCCACGTCGGCAATTGGTGGAATTTTGTTGTATGCACACTATGTTATATAACACTTGTAAATGCAAATACAGTATTTTATAATACACTTTAATAAACAGTTAGGGATTACAAAGTCGTGATGCTTTAATAGAGGTTGGTTGAATTTGAAATTTCAAAAAAGTTGGTATATTTTTCATTTTACCCTGTTTTGTTTAGAAATTTTGTGAGCTTATTGAGTAGGTCTGAGAATCAGCCAACATCTCTTTTTCATACCCCTAAGTGATGAGGGTGACTCGCCCTAAATTTTTTTTACTAAAATCACGTCATTCAAAATATAGCAGAACAACGTCTGCCGGGTCAGCTAGTTATCAATAAATTAAGAAAGCTAAAAGAGCTAGAACTGAAACATTAAACGTTTTTTATCAAGCTAGATAGATCAAAAAGGGTTGGTTTCATTTTTTACCGACTTCATATTTTTTAACTGACTTCTTAACCTATTTTAAAAATTGTTTTTTTTTATAAGCGTATTTACGAGATGGTCTCTTTGTTACCAAGTCTGGATCTGATAACAGAATCTCAGGAACATCAAGGAAAATACTTAATTTTTAGGGACCCACATGAGTTATGAAATCGAAGTCGTTTTTCTGCTTTTAATGTACTTCAATTACGTATATAGAATGAAGATGTACCTAAATTAAAGGAGATCGTTTCAGTGCGTTTAAATAACCTAAAGTTCATTATTCTTTAAATGGATTTCGGCAAAAAATGTTAGAACGGTATAAGAACTCGACAGTTGGTATTTACGGTAAAATTGTCGGCTCGTCAAATTGATTATGTCAGATCTAACTTTAACTAGACTAGGTTGAAATTGTGATCTAGGAACTGTTCCGCTTAGCACAAACATCTATCGGCTATTCGAAATTTTCTCCCGTGTTGGTCCAAGTTTCCTCATATACCTAGACCTATATATTACAATAGGTATTGCCTGCCACTTTGTCTTCAGGGCTTGCCACTAATATATTTGTTCTGAATTTCTCTACCAAATTTCTTTTCAGAACAGTATGGTATGAATTATCGCCTCTGTGGTCTAGCGGTTCAGTTGTTGGACTTGACTGCATGAGGTCTCGAGTTCGAATCCCGGGTTGGGCAACAAAAAGAAAATTGGGTTTTTCCAATTTTCTAATAAAAAAAACGTTGCTCGGGATAGGATATGTGCCCGGTTGGCGATAGGCTTGCCACCTATCACATTGTGGGCTTCGTATCTTATCGTAATATCGTAGTATCTTCGGCTAGTCGTGGGTGCCCTGGTTGTGCCTCTGCCTACCTCTTCGGGGATATGGGCGTGAAGATACTTTTTTTATAGTATGAAGTTTTTTTTTAGAGTGAATAGTACTATTGGTTTTTTGTGTCTCCAATTTAGACTCTACTTAAGCTTTCTATCGTCGGGTTTGGTGGGGTTTTGCTGTCCATCATATTATAGAAACTGTCATCTACCGGTTTTATCTTCACGCGAGAGAAAATATTCCACATTCATTTACACCTTCCGTTTCAGGAGATTCGACTGCTTGTTTGCTGACCAATGCCATAAAAATAAGTTTTGCCTGTCAAATAAATAAATATGTACGATTTTGTTTACGTAGGTATAGGAAATAAATAAATAAAAGTCCAAGAATAACTTTCTTAACAATATAACAAAAGTCGGTAACGTTGAAAACACTTCTATTTGCTAAAATAAGGGGGCGCCAATAATAATTGATCACCTTTGATACCATGTTAGATTTAATATGACTTAATCTGAGCTAATTAAAACCATACGAAAATATTTGAGGACAGAAAAAATGTACACATATTAATGTGATCGTGGCTCGTGACCATTCCAAGATTAAGGTCGTAAAGCATCTACATGTTACATAATGTACAGGGTTACTTTGAAAGTTCCGGCAAACTAATATAATGAGGTAAAGGCTTAAATGATAATACATTTTAAATGTTATTGTCAAATTGTAATATTTACTTTTATAAACATTCATTTAAAATAGTCCGTTAAAAAGCTTCGCTTGTTGTCACGTAATGTCGTACTCAGTACGTATCATGACGTCACCAGCCTGCGAATGCGACTGCGGTCGTTGGTAACCAATTTTATGCTTTGTTTACATTGTAACCATGCATCTTTTAAGTTGTAGGTATTTTGCGATGGACAAAATTTATAAATTATATTTTTTGTAATTTTGATTACTTCATAGTAGGTGTTATCGATTCCGAATCGTTTCTCAAAATTTGGCTGGTACTCTACATGTCACCCTGTATATAGTACATACCTATATATGTACCTACGAAGTACATACCTATATATGTACCTACGAAGTACATACCTATATATGTACCTACGAAGTACATATACCTACTATTTTACGCTAGATAACACTGTTTTTAACTGTCAAATTAGGTATATTGTAAAAACATTCGAATAACAGCATTAATTGCTTTGTCATTTCTAAACCAAAATCTTTTTAAATGGTGTCAATATAATACCTAATAATCTGTGTCTCATTTGTAACTAACAATATTGATTAGTATTGTAATAGCTTTGATAGTATAGGTATTTCATATTGTGGTAACATCATTTTTTTCTCTTTATCAATCAGTATTTCTGTGGCAAACGGTACTGTAGGATTACTCTTGAATCTCGATTTCAAAATAACATAGGTATCTCATACCAATTTTAAATTTGCATGAAATCGAGTTTCAAGAGTAACCTACTGAAGCGCCATTGCAATTGTATGTAAGTTTGTTTTCTTATTTCCTGTTATGGTGCTGTTGGTTTACCTAAAAAATAGGTGCCTATCAGTTGTGTACATAAACCAAATTTCAGCTTGATGAATTCGTGATTTAAAATAAAATAAAGTTGCAAGATTTTGCCCACTCACCTAACTACCCACCAACACACAAGCATATAAGCTTTCAAAAAAAAATTTTAAGATCTTCAAACAACGCATAAATTAAACAACATCCATAAAAACTCGAAATCCATAAAGTGTCCAAAATTTTTAAAACCTAAAGATACAAAACTTTTTAGAGTACGCTTTAGCTACCTGTTAGGTAGGCACATACCTACACTACTGTTTTAAACAACTTGCTTTGCGCGCTAACAAAACACATTTGGAAACTTTTTCAAAAAATTAAAACATAATATTTTATCAAAATTTCAATGAAATGTAATGAACTGGGTTAAGCCTGCCAGCAATGTTAAGGTTAAATACGTAAATAATAAATTAATTAATTAAAGTAGGTACGCATTTTATTTAATTAGTGTAGACAGTTACGTTAAGTAAACTTAAAACTGTGACACCTAAATCACATCCACAATTAGGTAGACATTAATAATAATATTACATATTTTAAAGAATTAATTTTTCTCTTCTATGTGCCTAATATTAGGTAATCTAAAGATGATACAAAATCGACAATCTTGTTAACGGATATCCGAAGCAATATAAAATATATTCGTAACTGTTACTGAAACAAATGAATTGGACTGGTTTTTATGTTTATTCATTGGTTCTGCCTATAAAACCTGATGCGAGGTAATAAATAAAATTATTTAAAATATATGTTTTGTTACAAAAATATGACTATAAAATATTGTATAACATTTAATATCAAACCAAGTTTGGTTAATTTGTGTTGCAGCATTTACAAAAACAAACCAATTAAAAATATATATTCACACTCACTTACTTTTAACAAGATTAAGTATAATTAATTGAACATTTATATAAAAAAAAGACGTACAACGAAAAAGGAAATGTAACACTGTATAAGGCGTATAGGTATGCACTTACCAATCTTCAAGAAAAACCTTTAATTGTCAATCCACTAAGCACAACACTAGCACATAAAAGTTCAAAAATATAAAACCTCTTTCTTTTTGTAAAGAAAAATTATCCGTTCGAAAATCAAATTGATAAGCAGCGCGCACAACGTGCAATACACGGCTGCGCGTTCTCAACCAACTGTGAACTGACAGGCCACCACGACGACGCGCGGAGTTGCTGCGTGACGCACTCTGATTTCAGAAATCGGTGAACGCGCATTCGCCGCATTTACAACGATAAGAACGCAAAATGTGTATATGTACGGTATTTTTTATGGCTGTATACCCATTTCCCTTATAAAAAATCGGACTAATGCCAGCTAATCCTAGTCAAGCCGCCAGCTAGCTTATCAAGTATAGTCTCAAGTAAGCCCGAATCTAATCATCCAGGCATAATCTATTAAAAGTGCTTTTAGAATCTAGTGAATTGGTGTATAATGCCTTTTATAATCTAGCCGCGTTTTCGCGTATTCACATCATTAGCGTTATAGTGGAATATGACTTCTTAGTATATACTAGATTCACGAATGGTCCATATATCAAAACGGGACAAGAAATATCACATTTAAATATTACATAACTTACAGCAGTCAAATACACAAACAAACAAACAAAATAATTTGCCTGCTGCATGACCGCGGAATATAGTCATTCGTCACACAAAAGCCTGTCCTTGGTTAAAACGCCTCATGGATAATTAGCAGAGTCAGAAATGTTCACCAAACATAGATAATATTACCGTGACCAAATCCTTCACCATTCATATATATTTATCAACCTGAGCTAAATTGTACATTTGTTATATCCTATTAATCCTATTAATATTATAAATGCGAAAGTTTGTAAGTATGGATGTATGGATGTTTGTTACTCTTTCACGCTCGAATGGCTGAACGGATTTGTCTGAAATTTGGAAGACAGATAGATTGTGACCTGGATTAACATAAAGGCTATTTTTAATCCCGATCGCACCCCGGGTTTCTGTGAAAACGCGGGCGAAGCCGCAGGTAGCAGCTAGTTTATTCATAAAACCGTAGCCAACATTATTATTGCAGTTGAAAACCACTGTTTTCAACTCACTGTGTCTTTGTTATTGTTCTTGTTAAAATCTTTATATTAAATTTAATTCTTATGATTAAAATAAACATTTCCGTGTCATTAAGACTGTATAGGAAAAAATAGTCAAGGAAAACTGACAGCGGTAACGATAACTGCGAATTTGAAATAGTACCTAGCAATTTCAAATAATTAGCGTTGCACGAATGTCTAATTGGTGAACCAAGTTTAAGAATTTCCACAATCCACAATACGATCTTTTGTTTGATAAACATCAATAATAAAATATATAACAGCATAAAGTATCTCACAAGAATTTATGAAACAAACCATCATGCAAGTTTAAACACAACAGATGTCCTTTTGTGAACAAAATAAACAAGCAATCGAGTGAGACCACCACAGGGTAAAATCTGCCTTGATCAAAGTGAATTTGGACATGACTTTACAACCCAGTGATTCGGAATTAACTTCATTCAATTAACGGCACATTTTAGAGAAGGTAAAATGTGCCGTCATGTTTTGTGTAAACCGGCAAACTACGTGGATAACAATATCTAAACACCGTAACATCAAGCGACGTTAAAAATGGTTGTCAAAACAAACGTTATGGCTAGGTTTCGTGGCACAATGTCTATATTTATATTAAATTTAATAAATATTCCTGGACAAGTTACACAAATTTGTTCTAATCTAAGTAAGGAAATTATATGCTTGTGTTATGGGTGTTAGTCAACGATTCTAATACACAGAAATACTTAAATAGATACCAGAATAAATTTAATAAATACCCAGACCCCAAAATGCGGACAAATAAATTGTTCAACATACAAATCCCCGTCGGGAATACGAACCCGAGCTTCGCGGTTGGTCAGTGCAGTTAGGTTTGTATGCTAGCCACTCTACCAATGATGTGTTTTTTTTTAATTAATCGAATATTTAGGAATCTAATCGAATCGAAGGAAGCTGATAGGTAACAAATAAGAAAAACTTGCGGCATATGTACCTATACTACATAGGTATCATGTGGTATTCAAGACTAGACTTGTTAAGCAGTTAAATTTTGATTTTTAGGTGGAAAGTTCATGTTTTATTAGGGGTATACTTGCCCTGTTCCTGTCTTACTGCCACCTGCAATTCTCAATAGAAAATATCATTTCTGTGAATGCAGAAGTAGCGAGAACAGATAGAAAAAAAGAAATAGACTTTGAGATGATTTTTGAAAACATGCTAGCATTTTTGAATCCTTTAGCAAATATTTCATTCAGTATATTTATTTTCGAACAAAGTTTGTCCATTATAGCAAGTCCATATATCCATAATATTGTCTCACATTCATCAAAAGAAACCTCCTGTTTTAAATTAAATCCCTGAATTTTAAACAACCAATTGGTTATACTAAAATCAAACCACTTATCAAAATAGGTATGCTATACATTTATCAATTAACAAATCAACATTCTTTGAATGTTATTGCTTTCTACAGGGGAGCTTCACAATCAAATCAACTGTCTTTGTTTCGTTGTTCTAATGCTAATTTTAAAGTTATCGCTATCATCGTATTATAAGCACCTGATATTGTGACATCATTACCTTCCAGTTGCTTAACAGCTTTGTGGAAGTTGTGTAAGAAATGACAAGTGAAATGCAAAAATATCTGTGTTACGAGTATAATGTTTCCCCCAGTTTCATTGATCTTCAAAATATTTCGAATATGCAAAGGGCACTCGTCTCCTAAACTACTAATAATTGATCTATTGTACTGAAATATAGTATTTTGGGAGTACTATTTAATATAGTACGGTTGGCTAGTCCAGATGGATAGTGCCTTATTCACGTGGAGTGAAATACAAGCATTATTTCTGAAATTAATATTTATCTATCACTGTATTGAAATTGCAGCCTAAAACAGATCCCGTGAAATAAACTTAGCGGACTAGACTTGACATAAATACTATATATATATATATATAGCTATTTTATTGTGGGGTTTAGAATATGTCTTTGTACATTTATCTAAAGTGATGTCCAAACTGATTGGTCTCGAGTTAAATAAAAACCTGCATAGGTATCCAAGACCTTTATTTTTTTTAAAGAGGTACCTAACAAGCGACCAGGTTTTGTCGATAGTGAACACGGCTGCCCAAGGACACCCGCAAAACCTGCAGCAAAGAATAACAGAATAACACTAAAAAAAACAAATAATAACACAAAAAAACGAGAAGTATCAAAGTTATGTTAATAATTTGACGTCGAGTATGTTCTTTCCCTGAATATTTCAAATTCATATCCGCTTGGAAATACTGCCATTGATAAACAGTCTCCACAAAGGTGCTGTAAGAGTCAAGAAATGTACATGTTCAAATCTAACCTATAGACCTATAATAGTAAGAACAAAACTATTGTCGCCTCAGCAGGCGTCTGACCTATCACGAACCATACAATCTCCTCACTCGTGTCACGAAGATCACAACTTGATACTGACGATTGAAAAATTAGAGTATCTTTTTATTTCGAAATGGCTAAAGTGCCAATAAATAATCGTGAGGCTTTTAAGGCGCCACCTGACTGAGGCCAGGAGAGTGATCAGCAGGAATATTTAAAGAACAAAACATATCTATACATATAAAAAATAATCCGCATTTTTTTTATGATAATAGAAGGCAAACAAGCAGACGGATTTCCTGATGGTAAGAAATTAACGCCGCCTAGAGACACCAAAGCTTGTAATGGTGCGTTGCTAACCTCCCGTCACATGCTTTCGGACGGATCCCACCGAATGCGAGCTTCCTTCCCAAACAACACGACTAGCACTCGTAACAAGACACTACACCGTCGCCTCCGGTCTCGGGGTAGAATTCTTTTCAGAGACGAGCCGGAACCCCTCCAATCGATTCACCCAGTAACCAGAACGCAGCACCACGTCGAGGTACGGTCTCTCGGAAGACAGTCGTTGTTGCTGGCGTTATAGGGACCATTCCAATCCTTTTAAATAATCTTGTCTTGAGCTGAGCACTCTGTTAATATAAACAACTTTGCCGGTTGATAATATTTTATAATATTTAGTTGATAAAGTTGAAATTAGATATGTGCGCGGTTGGCGGTAGGTTTGCCACCTATCACATTGTGGGATTTGAAGTATTCGGCTAGTCGGGGGTGTCCTGGTTGTGCCTTTTCTTGCCTCTTCGGGGATATAGGCGTGAAGATACTTTCTTACAGAACACCCGTTGGGTGATGTGTACTGAGTAATAACATTAAAGCGATCCTATTGCCATAAAAAGCCGCCTCATTGGTTTTCATATTTCGGTGAAACGTTTTTGAAATTTCATATAACATAACATTCCAAATGAAAATTTGAAATAGAAACAATATAAAAATCATTAAATTTTTTTAAGCACATTCTTGCACTTTCTTGGCCAGAATCTTGGGCAACCTGTCCATGTCTACCAGCTGCTTATGAAGGATAAGCCACACTACAATGCCGAGCACTGACTTTACGTCGGCAAGCCCGGCAAGCAGCAGTCAGCACAGCACAGATAAAATTTAGAGGGGCCAATATTTGATAAATATTACTGTTTTTTGCCATACCTCCTCTATTTGCGAAGTCTAACTAAAAATTAAATACATATGTCTTATCAAAATTAACGCCTACAACAAAGAGAAATTAATCACTACGTGATCACTACGTTTAGCCTACAATATGTAGGTCAAGGTGTCAGCAGCCTGAAGGATTACCTGTCATCTGTCTAGCGCTGTCACTCTTTGTGTCGTTATTGTTTGGACGATAAACGAGGTCTTTAAATATCTGATGTCGTATAGGTACTCCTACTTGTACTATGTCATGAACTCTGGAATCAAAAACCTGACAATTCCTTTTTTAGCTCACAGCTTCCCTGATGATAAGACATAGCCTCAGCCTATAGACATCATACATGTTTTAGGTCCGTTGTTATGTGGCCAGGGTGTAAGGTAAATTCTGCAAATCCACCCTACCGAGTTCGGCTTTCCTACCGAAGAAAAAATTCGGTCGCTCGGTAGAAGTTGCAAGCCCTCACTTTTTTTAAAGATGCTTAAGTACTGGAATTTTTCTTTCAGGTTTATATTTATGGCGAGGGGAGTGGTCCAGCTCAACGTCCATTGGTAGAACAAGCCAATAACTTAGATTGTTAAATTATTCAGCTAGTCAGACTTGTACCTGTCTATATTCTGTGGTAACGTGGAGTCCCGCAAAGTTTGTTCTCTTTTTGATTTCATAAGATAGCGAACAAATAGGAGACTACGCTGAGGGTAAGAGACAATCGCTGCATATAGACGCCTTAGATGCCATTGGCGCCTCACTATCTTACACATATCTTCACGTCAAGTCCCTTACAGGGTAGGCAGAGAGTATCGATTGCCAAATTTCACAATATTTGAAGATCTGCCTAGCTTTCTCCACATTCATTACACTTTCCATACTAACACGCCAGCTTCGGAGACATTTGATTGTGAAATGTCAATTTAGGTCTCCTCGAGTCCACCTACGCTTCCTAACCCCTACCTTATGGTCGTATATTCATCTATCATCATTGCATTGTATATCTACTTTGTCAACTTTGTTCCATCTATCATTCTTTCCACGTAATCAAAACGACTGAGCATACCCTATCTCATTTTAACACCCAAGACTTTCTTTCAATCCCCACTCTTTTCAAATCTAACTGTATGCGGTCAACGAGAGTTACACCATAGATTTTCCGTAGCGCTCTCATTTGTACCGCATTTATTTTACTCTCATGCCTCGCTTTTTTAACTGCCTCGTTAGTCAAGACGCTAGCGTACACGTTTACTCCATGCTTCCCTCCAAATACGATAATGGTAATCACTGGCGCCATGGCGACATGAAGTAGGCAATTGTACTAATCCGGGCGAGCAACCTTTAGTAGTTTAGGTGTGAATAGAACTTGAGTATTTAGATGACAGGAATAAGTGGTGACAAGCTACTTAAGAAAACCACTTCGTCACCGTATAACTTGATTATCACTAATTAGTTATGATCACCAGCAAATTGTCGGGGAAAGTGGTGTTACATCATTGCCTGGCCGCTGGTCATTTTAATTAATTACCTCTCATTTCAAACAAAAAATGTTAGTGCATCTCGCGAAAGTAATTACCTATCTAATTTATTATGTTAATCTTAGAAGTCTGTATACGAAATGTTAAGAAAGATGTTGCAATATTTTTTCTGTAATTTTAAATGTTAAGAACATCAGAAAAAATCATATATGTATTTTTTTTACATACTTAGTATCATCACGGCCATATACCCGACGAGGTAAGCGGATTCACAACCACGTAGGGATGGCGCTTGGGTATGGCGCGGTTATGCAACCGCCCAGGGCGCAAAGATGTAAAGGGGGCGTCAGATCCTGTACGCTATATATTATTTACTTTTTAGTATGGTTTTGAAAATCATGTGGAGGGCGCCGTATAAATCATGCCCCAGGGCGCTGCTATTACTAACACCGCTACTGCAACCAGGACTTCCACGACAAGCCGAAGACATTGAGTCTTACAATGTGATTGTAGGGTTACCTACTCTTGAGTCTTTTTCATGTAAATTAGAAATTGGAAAAGGATATCTCATTTTAAGTACTCTTTAACACACCCGCTAGTACTGTTTTCAAAAGTACCTAAAATTGCATATCCGGTTTCAATTTCCAATTTGCATGCAAACGATATTCAAAAATAACTCTACAGATCTTGTAGAAATCTAAGAAGCTCTGGTACATAGTACTAACACCATGGATAAGAGCCAGTAATCGTATTTTAGAGATTACTCAGGACCTGACAAACTAGTAAAGCTAAACAAAAAAAATTTAAAGTTGAGAGGTGTCAAGGGACACCCGGATGGAACGAAGTTCTCTCTCCCCCCATCTCTCTCAATCTCTATCAATCTCTAGTAATCTCTATCTCTATCTCTCTTATAGAGAGAGACAGACACAGAAACATGAAATAAAAAAATATAAAAAAAAATAATAAAATAAAAAAAATGAAAATGATAAAAAAAATAGAAAATGGAAAATAAAAAAAAATAAAAAAATTGTCCGACCCGGGATTCGAACCCAGGACCTCATACAGTCAAGTCCAACTACTGAACCGCTAGACCACAGAGCAAAAAGTGTCGTGACAACATTTTAGTAAGATTTTTTTCCGTCTAGCCCCCATTCACAACGCGCAATAAGGAACTTCGTTCCAAAAAGTTGGACCCTTGCTTCAGAGGGATGATTACGATGGCAAAATACTAAAAAGGTTTGTCTGATTCAATCTGATGAAATAAATAACTAAATTATTCCAATAGCTTTTTTAAGGCTTATAGGGCAATAGGGCTTTTAAGGCTGTGATACTAATCTGGACGATTCGTCTTAAAAATTTACGAACTAGTCTTGATTACGCTATTACTACCAAACTATCCGTCACATGTCTCTTATGGGCTGGTTAGGTGAAAAGAAGTTAGCCTATATTCTTTATACCTTTGTCAAAAAATATATCCCTAGAATTAAAGAAAAAAACAACAATTGGCGACAAGATCTTTATGTAATGTACGAATCATCTAAAAAAATCGGATTGATATCGGTGCGTCCTCATGATGATGCCACAGACAGATACAAACCTATAACACCCCTCTTTTTCCGTCGGAAGTTAATAAAATGAACACATACATGTTTCCAATCAGACAATAAGGCCATGAACTGATTCCACATAACTATAAAACCCAACGCAATTGAATCACGGGATTTGTTGGTTAATTGTTGGCCATTTACCAATGCAAAATATTATTTTATTGTCCGCTCCTATTTGATGCTTTTTTGCTTCCGAACATGAGTTAGCCCAAGTATTTTCAAATAAATGTGATTTGGGAACCTTCAGAAAATAATATTAGTTCCTGTAAGTTCCGCGACAGACGTGTATAGTGGACTTCTGGAGCCGTGTGAAAGGCGGAAAAGGCGTGTGAAAAACTTAATATCAGATGACCAAAAACCACATTGGCTGCCTTTTTTTAAATTGTAAGAAATATTTAAACTCAATAATCAGTTTGAGTTAATAAGTTAATAAACAGAGAAAGCTGAAGTAAACGAGTTAAATAGTTGGATGGAGTGAACTGCCAATACCTAGTTGTCACTTTATTATTTCTATCATCTAATTAGCTCCTAAGTATCTTCACCCCCATATCCTCGAAAGATAGGCAAAGGAACAACCAGGGCACCCATGATTAACCGAAGACACTAAGTCCCACCATGTGATAGGTGGCAAGCCTATCGCCAACTGGGCACATACCTGTCCAATCTCGATAAACATTTCTTTAATTAGAAAATTGGAAAAATCTCATTTTATTTTTGTTGCCCGACTTCCTGGAATCAAACCCAGGACCTCACAAAGCTAAATCCAAAACCTGGACCGCTAGACCACAGAGGCAATAGCTGTTCATTTGACAATAATTATCACGAACAATACGACGGGTCCTACGTAAACTGGTACAAATGCAGTTGCACAACTTTACAGGAGAGCGATTTGTATGTTTTAATGCGTGTAACTTTAACATAATACAACGTACATAGTTGAAATTTTGAAATGGTATACTTGAATCCTTTAGAAAAAAAACTGCATTAATAATTTTAATTATTTTTTTGGTTGTTTAAGTACGAATGATGCCATAAAAACGTTAGTGACATTTTGCTGCTTGTACCAGTTTACGTAGGACCCGTCGAATAGGGAGTCAAAATATCTAACGATTGAATTTCAGCGTTTAATAAACACTTCACGCTCATACAAATCGCTCTCCCATAAATTTTCTTTTTAACGCAAGTTTTGTCTTGAAAAGATCGCTTCTTTGCAACAAATGCACCTTTGCATACCTACCAATTAAAGGTATAAGCTTTAACAAAATAAAATAAAGTAATTAGAATTCTAGTTTATTTTTTATTTATATAGTCTAAGTTCTAAGATCCGAGGTTAGGTCGACCTACATCGAGCTGTTAATAGGATGAAACCGGTTTTGTAGCAGAAATTATAATCAAAATGTGTTGCTAAAAATCCTGGACATTTTTTTATGTTTTTAAATGTTTTATTGTTCATTAATTGGTTCAATATTAAGATTTTATCCCGTCTTAAATAAAATATAAGACGAAGTTGCAGAAGTTGGGTTGCCTGTTATTTAACTGGATTGCCAGGTATAAACAGATAATTGTCGTTGCTAGTTCACTTTCACGGAATCGGATGATAAAAAAAATTAACAACATATGTTCAGTTTTATTACAATATATAAATTATATTTATTATATATATAGGGTAGCCTGAAAAAAAAATGGAAACATGAAAGACACTTTTTTTAAATAATTAAAAATATTCGTTCCCGGATTTATTTAGAAAACCCACTTTTAATATGATCGCAAATATACTTACTTGTCATAAAATATGTTTTATTCAATTATTAGCTCGGTGTAAGTAGATGTAGGTTCGGATCTTCTACTAATATGTACGCATAATGAGGTATTTCCATTGTTCAACTATAATCAATGAATCCCTCGTCCGTTTTTGGTTGCTTGGTCGCACAAACCTAGTGTTACTGAAAGATCTGTTAAAAAAATATTGGTTCTAAAATCGGCTGCTGGCACGCCCGCAGGCGCCTTCCTCTTGCAAACAGGTGTTTTAGTAACATACTACAACTTGCACTGTCGGGATTTATGAACACGAAAACCGCAAATCCTATTTAAAAGTTTTCAGAGAATTTAAGGGGCGAAGAGACCTAACTTTAAAATAAAACAAATAAAAAAAAATAAACTAATTCTAGTATCTTCTTAAGTATGTCTTTTTATTAGTTCTCAATATTGTTAACAAACATATAATTGAATTTGCTTATAGTTTAAAATTAGATTTGTGCGATTTGACAAGGGATACGATTGTTATTGTCAAATATATACCTGCAAGCGACGATAGTTTTGAAAGAAAACGTTTTTTTTTCACCTTATGAAAGTCACCTTAAAACAACTCGTGACATTTGTTATCAGCACAGGTTATCAGTGACGTCGAAATTCATGAAACCAAAGAGAGCCAAACTTGGTCGTTAACGCCACGTTGAATGCTCTATGCTTATCATACGAGCACATTTGTTTCTTTTATTAGTTTGTCCACAGTGGACAGGCTAAGTACCAAAGGCCGTACTGCTTTTTCATTCGTCAAAATTTCTTCTTCATTCCAATAGAGTTCGATTCACATTCTTAATATCTTGTTTCCCCTTTTTTTCCTTTACGGAGCTCAGAGATTATTTAAGGCCTTTTATGCGTCTTTAGTTTTTTTTAATTTCTTGAAATTTTCATGTTATATTTCTCTGTTGATATCTTTTATTATATTATGTCATGTCCTCTGTTCAGATCAGGCAATTCACCAATTTGATCACCCATGCGCATTTCCACATTCATTGATATAGCCTCTGAAGATATTTGTCTAAATACAAGATAAGCAAGCGCACTTAGAACACACAGCCCTGCTTGACGCAACAAACCAAGGCGATATGGGCATCATAATTCAGCCTCAGACATGCTTTACGATTGAAATACATAGTCTGCAAAGCAGGCAGCAGGCTGTCTATCCATAATCTGGCAAGTGCTCTTTCGAGATCCTCAAAACCACAGAAAACTCTTTGGTCCATAGCCAAATGCTTCTCTAACGGCCAATATTAATAATCAATCCTAATCCAAAACTTGTTGTCCAAGATTGATATTTTGATCCATTTTTATGTTATCGCTTGCCAATAACATATCTGTGGACAGGATAAATATGGCAATCAGGTATGGGATAGGCCGCCGGATACGCAGCTATCTAGATTCCTTGAAATCCTTTAGATTGAGATACATTAGTAACATTGGCCGTTAGATGTAAAGGAGCAAAAACACCTGATACTTCAAAGTATTAAAAAGTCTCAGCAGGTATTTACCGTTTATCAAATATGCGTCAGAAATTGGCACGATGGTGATAATAACGCTCGTAACATAATGGCCGCAGTAATTAGTGGACGCATACCCCAATGAGTTTTTCGCCACTATCTCTCTAGGGTTGTCAATAATTTTATAGAACATTTAATTTCTAGAACCTTACATTTTCCTAGTCATAACATCAGTCCTTGCAATTTTTTTGTTCCGATTTGAAAGGTAGTCAGTAAACTTAATTAAGAGACAAGATTAAGATTCCACCATTTATTCAGACAACCATCAAAAACATTTCAGTATGTTGATGACGCGTGTTTTATAATACTAAGGAATCCGTCTACTGTTTGCCTTACTTAGACCAAGTCGCTCGTAAGAAGAGAATATCGATGTATTAGTGATGTCCTTCAATCACTTAACAATGAAGGAACTATCCACATCATACGCTCTCCTCTGCCTCGCGAAGATAAGCTAAAACGTTCATTTTAAATTTTTAAAATTTTCCAAATTCAAATGTTGGTTGTCCAATATAACTAACTAAAGTTATTTTAGGTTATGGCTATCTTCTTATAAGAAAAGTATTAGAAAAAACAAAACACTTTTTGTGCTGTTAGAGTAGTCTTAGTCAGATCAGCTTACAGAACAGATTAAACTAGTTTCTTAGTCACCACATTTCTGCAGAAGATGATTAAAATTGTAACAATTTGCAGGTTCAAACTAATCTTACATTTCTAAAATGTTCCATCGGTTTTGTTTTTGTTTTGTTTAAAAAAATAAGTTTTGTATATGCACAGTTAATTCACCACCAGTAATAAAACAACAACTGCTTAAAAGTGTGTAGGGTACTTTGTGAGAGTGAAAAAAAACACGGGTTGCACTCTGGGAGTGCCGGCAGAAGTGAAAACTTGAATATTAACGTACTGCATTTTTGATATTTTGGAATGGTTAGGGAATAATTTGGCACGAATTGCTTTAATTATCAGTATGAAATTACTATCACTTATGCACAAATATTATTTTCATATCAACAACCTGCGTTTGACTTGACAAAAATTCGCTAAAGTAAGACCACGCTAAAGTAGTCGTCAGCTAGGAGCGTCGTACAGCGAACAACGAACATTGCTCGTCTACACGTAAAGTTTATTTTCAAGATGGAACATATAAAGCAATGTCTGTTGATATTGTACGTATTTGCTATAATGTTGTCTTGTGACAATGTAATGGTAAGTATATTGCGGCGTATTATCCATTGCGTATCTTATACTCTTCGGAAATATCTAAGCAATACAAAAACAGCAATAAATCTACGTTTTATTTTAGATCTCGCGCCGTCTTATTCGCGCATGCGCCCTACACAGTCTAACGATCTGACGGTCTGACGCAAAATTAGAAGTTTTTGGCCTTTCCAAAAAAGTGCGCAACGCCGCTAAAGAAATTTTCATTTCAAAAACTAGGCGTCGACAATTAACCCATTAAGGGGGTAAGTCCATTCTCAATGTTTTGAACTTATCGCGTTTACATGGATAAACAAATATAAAATGCATTACTGACAACCCTATGCCCGAATTACCCATTTAAGATAACTGTATCTGTTACGTCACAGTCTCGCCTAAATTTGACGTTCACGAATCTGTTTCCGATTACCTGTCGTTACATATTAGGTCCACTTACTGTTTAAAATGTTGCTTCCTTTTGGTAAGTGCCTGTGCTTCCTAACTTTCACCGATATGGCGATGTTTTACAAGAGAGTTATAAATCTTACGCCCGTATTCTAAAGTGAAACTCAATCAAGGTAGATCATAGCAAGTCTAATTTTACTCCAAGATTGAAGATTCGGTATTAAGTAATAAACATGGAGTATAGATGGAGTAAACTATTTCGTATTTGATCTCTGATTCAAAGATAGTGCATGCTCATGTATGGTGTTGACAGGATTGATTACCTTGACATTTAGGTTATATATCCGAAAATAGGTTATGGTGTTCCCTTAAAATCTCTCCCTCAAATCAATAAAAAATCGTTAGAAAACATATCATACGATCCTTTGATCCAATGTACAATACATTTAATTTTAAGAAAAGCAACAAATTATAAGGACGGTAAATATGTACCTAAAACATAATATTCTTAAAATTTTCAATGAACCCCCGACCAAACGTATGTATGTGATGTAGCCACGAATCATCTCGATCACGTTAGCTTCCTCTCTCATCGAAACCGCTCCATCCGTTTAAGAGTCATGACACCCACAGACATGTCTGTGTGTGTTTGTGACACACAGACACAACAAATAAACACACACGTACACACAGGGGCTACAATGCCACAGACAAACACACACACAAACAAACAAGTCAAACTTACAACAACACTTACAATATAAATGTTGTTACTACCTACTTATCCGCTTTAAATCAAATTTGCACACCGTGTACAAATCCGAGCAAAG
>NJDC01004399.1:157845-176623 GCA_002245475.1 Calephelis virginiensis
CATAATGTTAGACCTGCACATTTGCTTCCCAAGCTTTCCCACCGGAACGAATGTTTTTAAAATCATATTTCAACTATTTAGTTACTGCGGGTAATCTTCTCGTCAGCATTATGGTTTTCAAATAAAAATAAATTAATAGGATCATGCAGTAACAAGTTACGAGGTAACACACATAAAAAATACCTTCGATTTGAAATCCATCTCTTTTTTAATTCGATTAAAAAGGACCAAATGTGAGTGATCCAGGGAATAATTTATTAGACATAAATAGAATATTGCAAAATTAATAGAACTCCTTTGTAACGCACATAGGCACTGGACACAGCTCGCTAAATAAATGAAGTTACAGACGCGTTCAAAGCACTGGACGCAAGTAACACAAACACGTAAGTATATGCGTTGGTGGCAGTGAATGCGTTAATGATTAAACTTAATAGTATCAAGTATTAATAAAAAGATTACGTATAAGCGCATCTCAGTCTTAAGTAGAAATGTATTTTACGAAACGCAAGTTGGTTAAACAACCAATGTTGAAATCTCTCGGTAAAGAGTATTTATATTCTTTGGTTGACATTCATCGATATTTAGGACGTCACCGAGTTGTCAAGCCCTAGCGTAAACAAACAAGTTATTGTTTTACATAATATCTTTGCTTATGCCGTTTAAGGGTACAAAATACTCTTATAAATAAAACAATGCAAATAAATGTATTTTAAAAATCCTTTTCTGAGCAGGTTAGTAGCAAAAAAACTAACAAAACGCAGTTCTAAATATTCTTATGTCAAAGCTGTATTTACCTATGAAATGTGTATTTATTAGGAGTATAACGTTTTGTAACATCACAAGCGCTTACAGAACACGTCATCGTAATTGCCTTTATTTATATCTTATTCCATTTAAATAGTAAGATTATGAAATTAATTCACAAAATTCACAGCGACGCACTATGACAGGAATACTATGAACTCTTACTCGCGTAAATATTGGCACATAGGTACCTGACTCTCACGCTCTCTGTTCCTCTAAGGCAATTTGTACCTGATAAGGACTTCTCTCTCCCACGCTTTGTTGATCTTGTACATACTAAATCTATGGTTTCTTTCATTGGACCTTCTCAGTTAGTGGCCGAGTTCCGATCCGGTGGTATTTTTTAGAATTATATAGATGATTCACAAGAATCTTTGTATAGATCCACGTGAAATGAATATATTTCACTTTACTTAACAAAACGAAAACGGAAAACTTTTGACGAAAACGATGGTGGATGATTAAATTTTAAATTTATCTTGAAATTCTTTAACTACTTTTTTATAATTTCACTTAAATGATCTTATGCGTTAGCTATTTTTTTTTTATTTCTGAGATCTTTGTCATTGGGATTCCAAATTCTGGGTCTTGTTTCCAGGGAAAATATAATTTCACCATTAGACCAGATACACATATTTTATTCATTGAATATACCTAAAAAAATAAATTAAAATCATTAAAAACCTGTGGACGCAAGCACTAGCGGCAAATTCCTTCGATTTGCGTAAAAAAAACCGACACTCGATTGGATCGGCTATAAATCATAGCAAACCTGTGCAAATAATTTTGCGTTTGTAATGGTTTATGGAAGTTTGGCAAACATTTGAATCCAGCATCTGTAGGAGAGGTGGTGAGTCGCTCGATTTAACGCTCCGTTGGACATGCCGCCCGCATGCTGTGCACAACCCCTTACACATGGTGCTGTAAATTTACAAAATGCCTCCCGAATGAACTAATTTACACGAAATTCATTAGTAATTATGAAAAAACTGCGACCATCTTCTTTTTCGATGGCGCCATAATGTGAGATTTGGCACTAGATACTCTCTGCCATCCGTACCGTACCGTACCGTACGGGACTTGGCGTAAAGATATGTATATATGTGTCATGATAAAAATGAGAAAGTTGTGAGATTGGATGGAAATATTTTTTACGCACAACTACATAACGGAATTACGTGAAACTTTACAGGAATATAGTTTATTCATCAGAATAATATCTATGCTACAATTTATAAAATGAATACACGAGCCTTGGAAAGTAGTAAGTAAAGAATATAAATACTCTTTAGTAAGGAAAGAAGTGGAGCTCATATATTTTTTCATATTTATATTATTTATTGATTAGGACATGCTACCATGTCTTCCGAATTAGTTAATTCTTATACAGTCATTAGTCACTATGTACTATGTACAAAATCATGTCAGGGTCTTGAGTAAAGTGGTCCCTTCACTTTCACTGAAAAAAATTGTAAAAAATGTCACCAAATTTTACTAATTTCACACAATACAAACACGAAATTCAATAATTATGAAAAAACTTCGACCGTCTTTTCCCTCAATGGCGCCAAAACTCCGGACATAAGTTGTACCATTCTTTACATCCTAAATCTATGGTCGTACCTACGTTGACATCAAAAGAACTGTCAAGTGTCAAGTGATAACAGTGACACCAGCGGTCTGATGATAAGTGTCAAGTGATAACAAATGTCTAATTTTGAAAATGAAGGTCGTGCATCACTAAGGAAAGAATGATTGTGTGATATTTTTTAGATTTTCTTCATAATTCATCAATTCTTTAGTAAGCAAAAGTATTATGTAACGATATATCTAGATAATATGTCTGCCTTAGGATTTTTGAAGTCAACTAAGGGAAAAGTCATCCTCGGAACTGTAGTGGCTCTACATCTCACGATATATTTTGCCAAGCCGTCGCTTTTTAAAAGTGAAAGCAAAAGTGAAAAACACGTTCCTCCACCGAAGTATTTACCATGAACTGTGACCTTCAGCGTTCAGTCATCCGAGATACGAACATTTGATTAAATAAACAAAAACCATTTGTCATTCATGATTTATAAAAGCGTTCTGACTAGTTTCAGTGCTCCATTATATCGAATATTGGTGAATCATTCAGTAAGAACTATGACTGAAATGCAAAGATACAAAGTTTACATAACAAGACCTGATATGCCAGAATCTGGTGTAGAATTATTGACGAAACAGTAAGTTATTTTGTGTGTAATTTACTTTGCATTTTAAGAGGTTAGCTAAATGTGTTTTTTTTTAATTAATCTTAACTATGTTCAAAAGTAATCAGCTGCTATGACTGGTACGGGGCAAATGAAAGTATACCCACAATTCAAATTTAATAGTAAGAATGTCACTTTAACTGCCTATCTACTTTGTACAAATTAATGAAGGATATAGATTTGATAATTACAAAAACTAATTAATTATTATACAGAAAAGTCCTTGCTTGGTTAATAAGGAAACAAGTGTTTTCCCCATGTTTGTCCTTTGTGTAGAATAGACCTTCTGCAGTCCTGCCTTGTAGCTGCTTGTAGGAGGCAAGCAAAGGCTAAATTCATCACGGCACGGCACGGTACGGCTACAATCATGTTACATCTCTCTCTTACATCATCTTTAGGCCACTGTTATCTCTTACTATAAGAAAGTTTATTTATCATCTGCCCTGTGGTCTAGCGTTCCTCCATCAGACTTGACTTCTTAAGGTCCTGAATCTGAACTCCGGATCTGGCAAAGAAAATGTGTATTTTCAATTTTCTAATAAAAATAATATTGCCTGGGATTCCATATATCCCACACTTAGTGTCTTCGGCTACTCATGGTTACCCTGGTTGTGACTCTCTTAATCTTCTTCCTCCAGAAGATACTTTTTTAGTACTACACTACCATAATAAAAGTAAGTATCTGCATATTTTCAAGTGTTTCAACTGTTTTAGATGTGACATAAACATGTGGAATAAACCATCACCAGTACCGAGAGACGAAATTTTAAAATCTGTATCTGGTGTCAATGGAATCTACTGCTCACTCTCTGACAAAATTGATAAGGAATTGCTAGATGCAGCTGGTTCCAGTCTTAAAGTGGTAGCAACCATATCTGTCGGCTATGATCATATAGATGTTGCTGAATGTAGAAAGAGAGGTATCAAGATTGGGTACACACCAGATGTGTTAACTGATGCAACTGCTGAATTAACTGTATGTATCTTTTGATATTAAGTACAAGATATTAGATATGTACATACACAACACTGACAGCCCATCCAAGGTTTGCACGGGTGAACAAACTTCTAAGTTATTATACAAAACCAACCTTTCATCTTCAGTCACTCTATCTATTGAGAACACTGCATCAGAATCTGTGTGTGTAGTTTTAAAAATCTAAGCACTCATAGGGAAAGAAAACAGAGCATTTTAGTTTTATACTTTGTAGTGATGGTCTATAGAATATTATTAGTTTAAAAAATATCATCATCATCATCAGCAGCCAGAGGACGTCCACTGCTGGACATGGGCCTCCCCCAATTAGCGCCACAAGTCACAGTCACCAGCCGCTTGTAACCAGCGACTCCCCGGGACTTTGACACAGATCATCAGTCCACCGGGTGGGAGGTCGTCCGACACTACGTCCTCGGGTGCGGGGCCGCCACTCGAGAACCTTTCTTCGTCAGCGGTTATCGGTTCTGCGAGCAATGTGGCCTGCCCATTGCCACTTTAGCTAGCTGACTCTCTGGACTATGTCGGTTACTCTCGTTCTCTTGCGAATCACCGAGTTACGGATCACATCTCGCAGAGAAACACCGAGCATAGCTCTTTCCATAGCACGTTGAGCGACTCTGAGATTATTACAGAGGCTGCCCACATTTAACGGCCAAGTCTCAGTTCCATATGTCACCACCGGTAACACACACTGGTCGAAGGCTCTGCGGTAATTTGGACAAGAAGATACCCTTTAACTTCCCGAACGCTGCCCAACCGAGTTGGGTTCAGCGATCGACCTCTTTCTTGAAGTTGGATTTACCTAACTGAGCAGTTTAACCTAGGTATACATACTGATCAACAACTTCAAGAATTGAGTTCCCAACGTGAACTGGTATAGGTGCATCATGAACGTTAAACATGACTTTCGTCTTGTCCAAGTTTATCCTAAGACCCATCTGTTGGGAAACTCTATCGAGGTCACCGAGCATCTTGCTCAAGTCTTCCAGCGATTCCGCCATGACCACAATATCATCTGCGAATCGAAGGTGACTGATGTACTCGCCGTTGATATTGATGCCGAGTCTTTTCCAGTCCAGAAGCTTGAGAGCAGTGCAGCAGTGAACAGTTTCGGAGAAATAACGTCTCCCTGTCTCACACCTTTCTGCAACTGGATCGGTTTCGAGCTCTGATCCTATAATCGGACCGACATAGTGACTTTTTCGTACAAACACCTCAACACTTCGATGTATCGATAGTCGATGAGGCACCGCTGTAATGACTGAAGCATCCCCCATGTCTCAATCGAATCGAATGCTTTCTCGAAGTCCACAAACGCTAGACATAATGGTCTTCTGTTTGATCTGGCGCAGCGTACGAATGTGGTCTAGCCTTTACGGAACCCGGCTTGTTCGGAAGGTTGGAAATCGTCCAACCTTGATAGTCGGTTCGTGACGAACCTTGAAAACAACTCGTAAACATGACTCAGAAATGAGATGGGTCTATAATTTTTCAATAACGTTTTATCTCCTTTCTTGAAAAATAGAACCACCTCTCTGGTCCACGCTTCTGGAACACTGCCTTCGAGGATGACGGAATTAAATAGCTTCTGGAGGACCTTGAGTACTGGCATTCCACCCGCTCTCAGCTCAGCAGTAATTCCATCGTCCCCCGGCGCTGTATTGTTCTTCAGTTGTTTCAGGGCCATCCGAATCTCGTACAGACTGACATCCGGGATGTCTTTGGTGTAATGTCGGGTGAGTTTGTCTCTAGGGTCTTTAGCCAAACTAACAACGGGTCGAGTTGAATTGTACAGCTGTCCATAGAACTTCTCAACCTCTCTCAAAATCTCAGCCTTAGATGAAACTACGGTATCATTTTCGGTCTTCAGTTTTATCAGTTGGGTCTGGCCAATATACAAATCCCTAGCGAACACTTTGGAGTCCTTATTACAGTCTCTTATCGCAGTCTCGGTGCGCAGGTTTGTCCGCAACGCCTTTGAGACTTGTCTGTTTAGCTCCCTGTGCTTTTGCATGTCTACCGAAGACTGCAACCGCATTTCATTCCGTTCGCCCGTGAGTTTGAGAGTAAGGTCTTAAGGCCAGAGTAAGGTCTGAGAACTTTCCAGTTCTTATCTTGCTTCGGGTCTTAAAGAATTTCGACCCGGCCTCTTGGACAGCTTGCACAAACCCATTGCTTAAATCGTCCGTTGATTCGCATTCTGCCAGGCATTCGAAGCGATTTTGAAGTTCGAGCTGAAAGTTTTCGGGATTTTGGCATTGGACTGGGGTTGGACAGAGCGTAGACTTCATCAGCCGTGACCGTTCAAGCCTTGTGTTGATATTCAATGTGCCTCTTACCTTCCGATGATCACTACCGGTTTTCAGCCTCTTGATCACAGAAAGACATGATAGAATATGCGGCGTCTGGTAGACAAAATGAAGTCTCTCATTTTTTGTCGACCCATCCGGTCTAATCCATGTCCATTTATTGTGGCTTTTTTCTGAAGAAGGAATTCATCATAAAGAATCCTTCCTTCTCCAGAAATTCAGCCAACCGTTGGCCCCTTGGATTACGCCTACCAACACCAAATTGCCCCACTTTCAGCTCATCACTCTCTCTCGTACCCAGTTTTGCGTTGAAGTCGCCCATCACCACCGTGTAGTGCGTTTTGGAGGTATGGATGGCTTTAGAAATGTCCTTGTACATCGCCTCCACCTCGTCGTTAGAGTGCGCCGAAGTCAGGGCGTAGACCTGTATGACCTTCAGCGAATACCGTTTGGTAATTCTGAGTATCAGGTATTCTGTATTCTGAGTATCTCGCCTCCACGTTGTTGATGAGTGAGACGATAATCCCGACACCGCCCAGGGACAGGGCGTCACCTTCCCGGTGGTAGAACTAGTTATCGGACTTTAGGATTATTGAGTCCTCTCCCTGTCTTCGGACTTCAGATAACATATAAATTGTAACATGGTTCAATCTGTCATATTTTTATGGGGGTGCTCTTCCACCAGACCTTTTTTACTTTTGGTTATTTTTAAATACATATCTTTAAGTGTCACATATTTGCTACTGTAACATTTTTTTATAATTTAACATATATTCGGTGTGTTTATTTCAGAATCTAATTATTTTATAGATGTAACAAATACATCCACATATTTTTTTTAAATTCACAAGCTTTTATTTAACTTGCAACTTAGCTATGTTTGTCTGGGTGGAATATTGCAAGTTGAATTTAATCCAACTTCCCAGTTACTGATTGAGCTGAAATTTTACATGCATAATATGTGTAAATCGGATAATTATGCAAAATTAATATGACATGGAGCTGCTCTAATTGGAAGGTGGCCATAGGAAATCCACAAATTCTAACATTATGCTACTGTGTTTAGGCTTTTTTGATGCATATCAAATAGTAGGTACCTACTTCTCAAGTCTATTACAGGTATCTGCTACTGCTGATGCCCTTATCATGAAAAGCATATCAAAAAAATATATTTTGTTAAAACTTTTTAATCCATGATTCTGTAAACTACTGGACTAGTTTGAACATTGTTTTTTAAATATGCCTTCTAAAGATTCTGGACTTTTTTAAAAATCCTTTCCCTCAATAGCTATGTTTGCTTTTGACAAGTTCTTTGAATCCATTGTGATACTAGTTGTGTCTGTATCTCTAATCTAAGTCTGAGTAATGCAGGTGAAGCTACAAATAATCTTGGAATATCAAACAATTAAAACATAACCTAATGTTCCAGTTGGCACTTTTGTTATCAACCTCAAGGAGATTACCAGAGGCACAAAATGAAGCAAAAAATGGGGGGTGGGTATCTTGGGCGCCAACTTGGATGACGGGCCCGGGATTGGCTGGTGCTACTGTAGGAATTGTGGGTTTTGGAAGAATTGGCCAAGCAGTTGCAAGACGTGTTAAATCATTCAATACTGCTAGAATCCTATATTATAATCGCAGTGTACGGCCTGAAGCAAAAGAAACTGGTGCTATCAAAGCCGATTTTGAGGAACTACTAAAAGAAAGTGATTTTGTTGTTTGCTGTGCTCCGCTAGTGCCAGAAACAAAGGAAATATTTAACAAAGCTGCTTTTGAAAAGATGAAGCGTAAAGCTGTGTTTGTGAACACTAGCAGAGGTGGTACTGTGGACCAAGATGCTTTGATTGCAGCTTTACAAAACAATACTATTAGAGCTGCAGGTCTTGATGTAACTACACCTGAACCATTACCACTAGACAGTCCGTTATTTAAACTAAAGAACTGTGTGGTATTACCACATATTGGAAGTGCTTCTATAGAAGCAAGAAACACAATGAGTGAACTAACAGCAAATAACATACTTGCTGCTCTTAGTGGCAGTGATATGCCTGCTGAATTAAAGTAAATGTTATTATTCTTTTATTATAATGATAAACAATGTCATAATAAATAGTATAATTTTAATAACAGTATTTTCATGTGCTCCTTTATTAACTAGCTATTTACCTGTCGAAGTCAGCGTTGATTAGTTTACATTTTCATACAAATTTTCTTACTACTTTATTATCCTTTGAAGATAAAAATAGGAGATTGAACCTTGGTCTTTTATTATATGCATATCAAATTTGAAGGTTGATGTTTGAAAGAGACTTAGCTAGAACAGATATAATATCCGATGGAATGTTGTAGGATGGTCAAGGCGGTTTCATCTGGAAGAAGATGTATGGATCAGGTGTTTTTGCTTAACAACGGACTGTGGTCTAGAAGGTTTTCTGTGGTTTTGTGGATCTCGATAAAGCGTTTGATAGGATTGTACGTAAGGAACTTTGGACATTTTACCAGATTATGGGATAGGTTAGCAAATAATCCATCCCCTAATCATAATGTACTATCTATTTATAAAGTGTGTGTGCGAGTGGACAATAACATATTGCCTTCGTTTAAAGTTACCTTGGCCATAAAAATATGGCTGTGTATTGTCAAGATAAAGAAAATCAGTGATGTAACACTTGATGACCGCATTCGAAGAGCAGTGAGACCCAATAAAGAGTAAGACGGAAAGGTGTTGGTGTTAAAATAGTCATGGATCGGTCATGTGGGAAGAATGACAGATGTAATATTGACTAAGCAGATAATAACAATGCAAATGTGGGTAGATATAGGTAGCCAGGAAGACCTACGTTGACATTCCACTATCAAATTGCTTGGGTATTGTTCAAGGGTGGTGTCAAGAATATCCAAAACTGGGGTGTTTGTATGAAAAGGGTAATGAAAGTGGAAGAAGTAAGACAGGCATACCAGGATAATGGTATTTGGCACTTGATCTGTCTGCCTACCCCGTAAGGGACTTGGCGTAAAGTATCAGTAAGTAAGTATTGTATGTAAATTTCCAACCTACCATTTTTCAAGTTGATCCTCAATAATGTTGTGATGTTGAGATATCCATATACTTACTGTCATATCTTATCTGGAAGGTAAGGTAGCCTGAAGCTAAGATAATAACACTTATTTAATGTTTTTTTTGTTGACTACTCAATTGTCCAAACTAGAAAATCACAATGGCAAGCAGACATTATCAGAGCTGAAATATTACCAATCTGGGTGATTCATAGGTCTAGGAGTAAAACTCTTAATTTTATTGGCATCTTAATGAAAAACAATTTAAGTACATTACATTTAATCATTATGTTCGTGTTGAGCTTCTGATTCTCTCCAGTTATTTTGAATCATTTCTACAATCATATTCCACCATTTTGATTGCATAAAGTAATAAATAGCACATATGATAATAAATAACCATGATAAAATCAGGAAGTAATCAGTACCAAACTCCACTACACTGGGTACAGGACCCTGAAAGTCTTTTGACATTACTAACAGTACTTGAGGTGTTTGACCTGTAAAGGTATTTATAAACTTACTAAATAAATGCACATTATATTCTGTGCCATTGAATTTGCCCACAGCACGTCCATTGTGGAACAGTTTTAAAGTTGGCACCCCAACTATGCCATACTGAGCATTTATCCCATGGTACTTTAGTGCATCTAAAGCTACCATTTTTATATTTGGGTATGATCTAGAGAGAGCATTGAAATGTGGGGCAGCTCGTGCACTGAATGGGCAAGATTTAGCGTGAAAAAATACGAGAACACAGTCTGCTTCTACAGTAGGACTGGAAATATCTGGCTTAACTTGAAGTAGTTTAGCTAGACCACTTCCATTTATTATTTCTACTGTTGGTTCTATGTCTTCACTCTCATAAATGATATTTCTACAGTTCACCAACTTCCGAGTTTCATTGGATGTTTGATTTTTATTTTCGACAGTAACATTAGCTGCAAGTTGATTGAATGGACTCGGGATGGTTTTATTCACATCAGTGACAACATTTGAAAGAATAGGAGAGTCCTCGGCATGTTTAATAGTCTCATCATTTTGAAATTCACTGTTTCCTTCTTCGACATCGATTTGAAAAGAAGTAGTCACATATCCTAGAAATGATGTAAGTATTTAATTAAGAAAATTTACTTACTTAACCTGATACTAAATATTTTAATTATGTTCGTACATACCTAAAACTAAAATAAAAACAATGACAGAGTTATATTTAAGGTCTAAATTCAACATTTTATGTAAGTTTCACATTTATTACAGTTGCTAATTTCTAGTTGTTTTGATTTTTAGGAACAATGACAAGTGTAAATTATAATTTTCGTAGTCAAATTTGACAAATGACAATTGACGTCATCAAGTCTAAACTGACAGTGTTGGTAGGATATCTGTATCTCGTGATGAGTAATTTTCGGAAAAAATTCAAACCTTGGAATTTTTCCTTTTATTTTTCAGAAAAATAAAAATCTGAAAAATATTATTTACTGTAAAACATTTATTACTATAAAATTTGAAATATTGCTCTGATTTTGTTTATCATAAACACGCTTGAATAGGAAATATGCGTATAATTCTAATAACTGCCAATCTTTTTTATACACTCTTTTACTATAGGTTTACATAAGAATTACATAATTTTCAACTGGAATATAGCTATATGTAATAAAGGAATGTTGAATAATTAATCTGAATCATCACTTACAAACACTAGATCATTTTCTGTATTTTGTGCTGCATCTTTAAATAATGTGTTTTCTTCATCTTTTTTAATAATCTGACTGCATGATTAGTCATTTCTTTAATTTTCTACATTCCAGTTGTACGCAATAAATGCATTTTTTCCAGCCCGTTTCGTCAGCAACCTATTATGCTAGATCCACACGTTTGTCAAACAACCGTCATTGGATCGGATCCGCTACAAATCCTGGCAAACCTATACAAACCCAGCCAAAGCTCCTATCCACACGTTTGCGTTTGTAATAGTTTATGGAAGTTTGCCAAGCGTGTGGATCCAGCATTACGCTTCTTTTTATGAATTCAACGATAATAATTGGCAACAAAAAGAAAATGTGGTTTTTCTAATTAAGAAAAAAATGTTGCTCGGTATTGGACGTGTGTTCGGTTGACGATAGGCTTGCCACCTATCACATTGTGGCGCTTAATCTGCTAGTTTAGTTTTACCACAGATATATAAAATTTATATATCTGTGAGTTTTACTTATTTTATTTTTTTATATTATAGGTAATATAACGCTCTTCCTGTCATATTCCGATTTGGTTGACAAGGTGGTGGTTAAAAATAAATATTTAAATTATATAGATATAATTATATACATTTCAGCCATTATATTGTCAATATTGAAATATGTTGCTATTACATTTATAAATGCGATGACTTCAGTATCCTCTCCGCAACCTAAATTATTACCTAATTGCTTCGGATCTAACAAACATGCAGCAAAATGGATAGGATGTATTAGAGAAATATCTCTCGATTCTATTTGTTGAGTAATCCCTGTATATCTTCTTCTTCGAGAACGTTGCTCGTGTCGGTCAAACTATATGAAAGCTTCATTTTTAAATTAATTATTCCACACAGAAATCAATTTTTGTATTAAACAACCATTCCCTTCAAGTTGACTGATACATAAAGCAATCGGTTCTACGAGTACAATGGCATCAAAATCATTTACCATTGCCCAAAATCTTTCATTTAACATAACATACCATGAGGTTTGGTGACTTCTGATAGCCGCACTTGCTCATGAACCGCTAAAGCTTATAGCGCTGGTTTGAATATTTTTATTACATACAGCGTTCTATGTACACTGATCCATCTTGTTTTAACTGGAAGCTTTAGCTTTTTAGAGAAGTTCTTTTTAGTTGAACTTTTCATGAAAAGAGATGACATAATACTTGACTATATTTTATTTCCTTCACTATATCAATTACCTACCATTAATGATAATGTGATGGTGGTTTTGATTAAACAATCTTTGCAACGTCATTTGCAAAAATTAGGGATCCCCACAGAAAATTCAAAAATTCAAAGTGTAAAAAAATTTGCTATAAAATGTCTGTCTCCGCATGCGCTGTGAAAACCATTGACAATAGCAGTATAAGATGTTCTACAATATTAAATAACGTATTAATATCTACAAAAAAGCTCGCGACACCATATATCTAACTATTACAGTTACGGCAATATAACAACTTTTATACATTTTAAAAGTTATTAAAAATAGTGGTAATATTCAAACATTTTATCTATACTTTCTTATTTATCCTAATCTAAATAAATCATTTCATATTGAAGACCTTGAGATTACTTTTTAAATTATTCAAATCGAAAAGTCCGTTCAAAAGATATTACAAAATTAAAAATGTAATTCTTAATAAAATACCTACTTACGCTTAAAAAATTATAAAATAGCGCACATGGTGCGCGACGGCCGACGACACCACATGAGTTTGTATCACACTAGCGACTTGACCTGGCATCGCTCAGGTAGTAGATTAATAGAATTAATCGGGTAATGTAATCCTATACTAATAATAAAGCGAAAGATTTTATTGTTTGTTTGTATTGAATAGGCTCTAAAGCTGCCCGGCCGATTCGGTAAATTCTTACTCCATTCGAAACCCGCATTACCGATAATAAAAATAGGATTTTACCTCGGTAACATAATTCATTCCTACGGGAAAACTGGTAATAGGACAACGGGAGTAGGGGAGAATTACCCTTTCGTGTTGGGATATGTGGCACTGCTGTCGGTATGTCAACTACTACACGGCTTCACCGATTGGGTTGAAATTTAGTAAGTGTATTTCCACTGTTTCTCAGAAACGTATTAGGTATGCAGGGCAAATATTTTTTCTATACACGTACATAAAAATGAATCGCCGTAATGTAGGTCACTACGAGCATACTCAGAACGTTTGACAGGATAGATACACCAATTATAAGGAGGAAAGATTTGATTGCTGGTTTGTTAGTATTGAATAGTATTGAAAATTATTTTACGATTGAAAGCGAACACTGGCCCTGACGAACATAGGCTACTTTTTAAAGGAGGACTATGCTTCATTCCCACAAGACAACGGGTAATAGGACACCGGGTCGTAAAAATGATCCTTCCGTACTTACCTATTTCACATACCTAACTTCTAAACGGTTAAACAGATTTGAAATTTTAAATGGGTATTTCGATAGTTTTCTGTATGGTTTCAATATACAATTGGACCCGGTAAGTGGAGCTGCTGTCGGTATATCATCTACACTATAATGTTAAAGAGGAAAGATTTGATTGTGTGTTTGTTTGTATTTAATAGGCTCCGAAACTACCGGACCAATTTGAAAAAAACATTTTATTGTTAGAAGCAGTCATTATTGCTGATGAACATAGGGTGCCTTATTTCTATGAAAAAGTATTAATTTGTCCTCCCGTGCGAAGCCGGGACGGGTTGCTAGTATACAGTCTATATGCAGTAGGTGTACGGTGTGGCGACGCGTCGCCATGCGCAACCGACTGTGCGATTCTCTCCTATCGTAATATTTTATTTTATCATTATGACATAATATTTAGTTCCTATCACAATCTGTAATTTTTCGCATATTACTTTTACAAAACAATATCGATGTTTCACATCTCCCAAGCGTCCCGTGACGGTTCACATTTTTTTTTATTTCATCATATTCTTTATCAATGTGATACGTTAAAGTTTTTCTAGTAGGTAACGGATGTGATGGTGCCAAAACAGCAAAAACTTTCTTCCATTACGGATATTCTACCCAAGAGCCTCTATTTCTTCCGGATACTGCTGTAGTTAAAGCAGTTAATTTATTTCTGCCTTTTTTTTTGTTTAATATAAGTACAAGCTGCGCGTACTATCAGAGTCTTCGCTTGTTCGCTGTCTATTGGTATGAAACACTATGAAGTAAAATCCAAGGTAATAAAAGGTCTAGTAGTTTGCCTCCTAAACTTAATATTCAATACATACAACAAATCTTTCTGTTTTTAATATTAAGTGCAGATGACATACCAACAGCAGCTACCCCGTTAGGGACTTGACCCAAAGATATATATGTATGATACTGGTAAAGTTTCGATTACTTTAATAAAGAATATCGAAATAATTCAATAAGCAAAGTCGCGGGTACATTTAGTATGCCTATAGTTTAAAAACTACAATCGATGCCGACCTTGTTGAATTAAAATATGTTACAGCAACAATTAGTCTGGTCGCGAAATTGTATTTTATAACTAGGGTGGCCATGTCTAACAGATTTCTATTAGAAATACATACACATAGAAAAATACGTAGCTAACCGCGAGGTTTTTACATCTTCACCGGACTATTCATTTTCCCTCACAGTCTTGCCGTACTGCGCGGATTTTTATCAAATGTTGGATTGAACTTCTAAAGAGATCAGAGATATTTCAAAGTTGGCCCTATACCGTTGGTTGCGTTTACCCTGGGGGTGAATGCAATTTCTTCTCGAGAGGGGATTATTTTATTGAAATATAGTACCGCAATGGATAGATTCATTGCGGTATTCTATTGACTATTAATTGAGTATTTTTAAGATACTTTTTTCTATATAGATTTTTCTCAAAATCGTAGCATAGTGATAGATTCAATATAAAACAAATATTAGCTTACTGAACGTTGATTCTTATTTGTTAATAAATCTTCATATTTTAATTTTGTGAAAACTGCTATCATCAAAACTAGGAAAGTTATGACGAAAATAAATAGGGGCTTATTTCATAGACAAAGAAATAGGATATCATCCCTTACAAACCACCCTGATTACATCGCATGGTCTCAAAACCCTAGTAAAAACAACCAAACGCACAGGGTCGCCTTTGCAGTTGTACCTCTGCAGTACTAAAATCCAAATTATTTGCAACATTTTGCAGTATGACCAATACTGGATCAAGGTTTTTTTGTGCATATGGAAGATATAGTAGCGGATAAGCTTCTTGAAGTTAACCACACACCTAGGGTGGTAGTTATACACTACTAACATTAAGCTAGAATGTCTCTTGCAAAAGTAACTTTACCGGCTACCCCTATTTCCTAACAGGCTTATGACAGCAGCCCGCCAGTATGAGTAAATACGAGCCAGTTGTTTTAAGACTCTAGCACCTAGAGACATACTTTATTTGACTGTACAGTGCACGAATGGAATCATCTACAAATGTAATGAAATCATCTACAGATCATTGTAACAGAGGACGATCTTTATATTCCAATATTATTATTTTATAGACAATGGTTTGTTTTATTTTATTACATTTTTAAAAAATAAACCCTTACCGTAATTCATCCCAGAATATCCTCGATACTTTTACCTTGTAGTTAACCTACTAACACATACCTCTGCCAAACGTAAACGCTACCGTTGCATGGATATATTTAGGGTTAAAGCTCCTAGCAGTTGCAATTGTCGACTTCGAGCTGATAAATCGAATTCAAACTCGATGGCCGTTCACCGTAAAAACATGTTACGAGTTAATTTCGCTCTCCAAATGATATAAATTATTCTATTAGGGTTGAGTGTCCTACCCATCGACATATTTTGTATTTATGTGTTAATTTATTTGTATATAGTCGAGACGATTACCACATCTACCTTTCACGTGTAACATGCGCTCAACCACGCATAAGTTAATAGCAGTTTTCAAGCGTTATTTTTTTCATCCCTCCTGTCTGTCAAAGTCACAAACAATTTAGTACTCCATTTACAACTCATTTGTGGACAGCCACTTAAAATAACCAGGATTCTTTTTTTTAGGATAGAACACAAGTTGAGAGACATTTATAGAGATAGAGACATAAGGACAGTGCCCAAGCACATGGCCGTCCTAAAGGTAATAGAACACTATGGCATATAGACGCACAAATGATCGAGGAACGTCGCTGTTCCGTAGCCAGTGTATTAGGCCTAATGAAGTTCGATAAAAAAGAGTCGATTATCTGCGGGATGAAGATAAACGCTTGTTGACGCATTTCACAATAATAACATAAATGCGAAATTCTGCCTGTCTGTTGCTCTTTCAGGAAATTTGTTGTAATTTGACATCCACATAGCTAAAGATCCGAGGTTAAACACAGGCTATTTGCTTTTTAAAACAAACCCCCCAATCGAATATAACAGGGGTTGAAAGTATGTATGAAAATTGTAACTATTTTAAGGTGACAAAGTCGAGGGCTAGCAGCTAGTTTGTCAATAAAACAATAATTTGTTGAATCATCATGCACACCGTGTGTCACTGAACGTCAATCCTTAGTGGTTCCATTTATTTTATTTTATTTTATTTTATGTGAGACGTTAGCGAACAATCACGCGGCTCTCTTGACGATAAGATATAACCGTGGCCTATAGATACCATACATGTTATAGGTACGTCGCTGTCGAGTGGCCGGGATGTTAGACCAATTGTGCAAATCTACGGGCTATCTTAAACTCCGGGAAGTAACATGACATAGTTGTTGTGGCAGGAGGAATAGGTGAGGCGGTGCATCCCTACCTGGGCAATTTGCTGGACAGTACTCTACTACCACTGGTCTTAATGACCTATATTTTAACCAGTGCTCGGCTTTTACGTGCTGCTTAGACCAACACTGGGAAAACTTCACATCTTGTCCAATTGCCAGCTATGTAGGTAGCTGTTACGTTTTTTCTCTTTTGTCAGTTCGATCTCGATAGTGATCTTGCTAGGGGTTGTAGTGTAGTATCATCGTGGTCGTGACATCTATCGTAAGTAGTCGGTCAACGTAGTAGAAAGATAGTCGTCCGCCGACCGCCGCCGACTTATCACCACAGCTACATTATTCGCGGTGGTCTAATGGCGTATTCGTGGGACAACAGAGTCGCCTTCGTAGTGCGATTTTTGTACGGTATGTCCTATATTATTCTTCTTACACGTTTTTAGTCGTTCTCATAATTTAACTTTAATTTTAAAGGAGTTTAACAAGCTGTTCCCAGACTTTTGTATGCATCTTTTCTAAGGACAGTGGGAGTCCAGTTTACCTTATTGGTCTTAATTTTAAGAACATAAATTGAAATTGAAATAGTAAATTGTCTAAGAGTGGCATGCACTTTCCGGTTTTAAATTTAATATCGAGTTAAACTGTCAAATATAAAACCATAGTTAGTATCTAACTAGATAACCCTAGTTAGTAGCTAATTCAGAATCTAATTTTTAAGCCAGGGACGTGTGTGTGTGCTCTTATAGCTACTTTACTTAATTGACATAACTACATGTTTATTTCTACAAAAAAACATAGCATCAGTAAAATTTAATTGTTACTTAATTTCTGTGTTAATAAATCAAAGCAGCTCACTAATTTATAATGTACTAAATACTTTAGTTTAAAGTTAGATTGGTTTGTATATTTAAACAGAAAAAATTGAGTTTTTCGATAATAAAAAAAATATTGGTAGGTACATACAACATATACTGACCATGCACCGCGATTTTAGTAGATTTCATAACTTAGCAATTACATTATGCATTTAGCATTATTTTCATTATGCATTAGCAATTTAAATATGTAGGTGCTATCTATCAATATTTATTTCCACAAGTAAATCTATTTGGTTGACTTACTTTTGAAATGGAACAAAATATTAAAAAAAATATCGGACTTCAAATAAGTAAACCATATCTACTTATGAAGTCGTTTTATTTATTTTACTTCTTTTTCATTGGAAAGTTGATATTTTCATCGCAACAGTAAACAATTACGTACCTAGTTATTTTTAATAAAGAGTATGTAGAAAACTACTCACTAAAGGTATACCTACCTTGTAGAAAGCTGGACATTTCATTTATCTACTTATTCGTTTAAATTCCTTAACTTATGATTAATGTTGATATTTAGTGACCAAATAAACACCTACCATCTTTTACATACATTTAAAGTATGAGCCAAAGAGTATAGTAATATACCTATACAGGAAGAGCACTTCTAGCAAATTTTTCTTTTTTAAAATTTCTTATGTCCTATTTTCAAATATCCTTCCGGGGTTTTGACGATATTGACAGAAAATATGGTTTACGTAGTACATATTATTGCTTTATAATTTGTGATATGGTCGCAGTATTTTCTTAGTTATTAAATTTAGTGTACATATTGAGTGAAATGCTTGGTGGCATTTCGTACAATTTTATTCATTACTACGAAAAAACCTTTTAATTTTATTATTTTTAATGTTATGGCGGGAAAACTTGAAACCTTTTTCAATATGTGATTGACTAAAGTTAATCTTGCATTGAATAAGAGTTTTCAAAGTAAAAAAAGCAATTGAAGAGAAAAGAGTCTTTTGGCAAAATCAGTCACAGGGACAA
>NJDC01004400.1:0-11488 GCA_002245475.1 Calephelis virginiensis
AACCCGTTAACGCGGGTAGTTATGTCCTATATATACACAATTCTGAGTACCCACCATTTCGCCACGGGACTTGAATCCTCAGTAGCTCAATTGGTTAGAGCATTCGTCGGCTTGAGACGAAAGGTTACAGGTTCAAATCCTGTCTGGGGCGAAATTTTTTTCTTTCTTTAAAATTTATAGAAAATTTATCCCAAGCACAGGGCAAGTGCTAAAATAAAAATACGTGACTAAATGAATGTATGAATTACAGCTAAAATGAGCTTGTAAATAAATAAATGAATGAACACATTATTATGCACCAAAAATATTGGTGGTATTATTGTCGCGTAAACACTAAACTAATTTTAAATTACTATTTTCTTTCAACGAAAGTAATAGAAAATGACAAAATACTTTTTTGTGTTATAGGTCAGCGAACAAGCAAGCGGTTCTCCTGACGGTAAAAGATAACCGTATCCTACAGACACCATGTCCGGATGTTTACCCACAACCCTACTCCGCGGACGGTAATATGACAATCATTACATTATGGCGGCAGGAATAGGTAAGGCGGTGAATTTCGACCCGAGCACGATACTGCATGGAACTTTACCTCTTAGGAGATGTTTGCCAGAAATGCAGATGGTCTATTATACTCAGCGGACCTCGACCAAAACAGACACTTTTAGTGCTATCATAATAGTTTGTTCATGACATTTCTACAGAAGTTTTGTCTATTTCTCCGAAAACGTTAATTAAAAACGTCAGACTTTGACACAATTTGTCAGGACTAAACTGACATATATGAAATGGTCCATATCTTTTCTAGTCTCTGTGGTCTAGCGGTCCGGCATCGGACTTGACTGGTCCCAAGTTCAAGCCCCGGGTCGGGCATCGAAAAAAATAAATAAATTGTGTATTATCAATTTTCTAATAAAAATAACACACACATACCTTCACGCCAAGTTCCTTACGGGGTTGGCAGAGAGTGTCGAGTGCCAGACCTCACGATCCTGACAAACCTGTCAAGCTTCCTTCACATTAATTACCCTTTTCATACAAACACGCTGGATTCGGAAACTCTTGACACCACCTTCGGATAATATCCGATTGATCTGATCGTGGAATGTCAGCCTAGGTCTCCCCGGGTACCTACATCCATCCACATTCGCATTGTATATCTGATTTGTCAATCATTCATCTGTCATTCTTTCCACGCGACCGAACCAGCAAAGCATGCCCTTTCGAATTTTAACAATCAACACTTTCTTTCAATACCACTCTTTCTCGGATCTCATCGTTACGCGATTTGATGCGGCCAGCGAGCGTTACACCACATATTGTCCGTAGTGCTCTCATTTCAACCGCATTTATCCTACTTTCATGCTCTTTGTGACATACCCAACTCTCGCTTCCATACAATACCGTTGGCATAAGCAAAGAATTATGCAAAGTGAGTCTAGCTTTTTGACTCAAAAGCTCGCTTTGGAATAGCTTACCCAACGCTCCATTCACACTATTCCCTGCACTCACTCTCCTCTCTACATCCGCGGTGTACCTTTAATCCCTGCTTAAAGCACAACCAAGATATAATATAAATAACAATTTCATTCACTTGTTCCAGCACTACATCATCAACCAAAAGTTTTACATCCGTTCTGGTTACATCTCTTTCAAACACCATCATTTTTGGTTTTCATTGCGTTCAAATGTAAGCCCCTTTCTTTACAATCTCCTTCCACAACTGTGACCAGTGTTTGCAGCTCAGATGGTGTAGAGCCCAAAAGTACAGCATCATCTGCATAAAGCAGGCAGTTCACCACTTGGTCACCCATACGCATTCCCACATTCAATGACCTTAACCTTTGAAGACATTTGTCCAAATATACGATAAACAAGCGTGCTCACAACACACAACCCTGCTTGACGCCAATATTAACATCGAACCAACGCGACATGTTCCCATCCATCCATGCACGCATGCTTTAAAGTCTAAATAAATTGACTGCAACGCACGCAGCAGGGACCCGACTATCCCATAATCTGGCAAAATGTCCCAAAATTCCTTATGTACAAACCTATCAAACGCTTTTTAGAGCCACAGCCAGATGCTTTTCTACAATGTTGCGGAGCGAAAACACTTGATACGTACATCCTCTTCCAGACCTTAAACTGCCTTGAGGCTCCCACAATGTTCCATCGGACAACCCTTGCATCCTCCTTTCAACTATTTTTCCATACACTTTTGATGCTAAACTGATCAAAATAATGGCCCTGTAACTTGTACAGTCCATGCGTGAACGTTTGCCTTTATACAAGGGCACAATAACCGCACGTCGCTAGTCTTCGGTACTCTGCCAATCTTCCAACATTTGTAACTAAGAACCCAAAAAAGAGTCCCGGACGGCAGGACCACCAAGTATAATCATCTCAGCTGTAACGATATCTGCTCCCGCAGCATTACCATATTTCATACTTCTTATCGCCCATTCAACTTCTTCCATCATAATGCCGACAGATGTCTCTACTATTTCCGAGTCATTTGAGTACTCGGACCCAGCGGCAGCATCTTCGGCACATGAATGGGCACATGGGTATGAACATATCTGCATAAAATTCGATCGACCGTTTTAACACGTCACTCGTACAAGCAAGAATGTCACCACTCTTAAACTTAATTCTATTGATTCTGAAGGCAGATGAACAACTCTGAGACTTCTTTACCTCACTCCAAAAGAGTTTTATGTTCATCTCGAAGTTGTTAGCCAACCTCTTTTCTAGCTTCATACTTTCCCTTTTGCGCTTCTCTTTCACTAAGTTACTGGTGATTTTCTTGAAACAATGGTACATTTCTTTCTTCAAATCTTTCATACTGTCATTCGACTGCAAACATGCTACATAGTCTAGCCAAGCTTTCTTCTTTTTTTCAGAGGAGGCTTTTACCTCTTCATCCCACCATGCGTCACCATTTATAGATTTGTGCATCTTTGCACTCCCACATACCTCTTTCGCAACATCAACCATACTATCTTTCAAAACATTCCAACAGTCATCTACGTCTAAGTCCAATAGGCACACACTATTCAGTTTGTCTTGGACTTGACTGTCATACATGCTTCACTTTCTCATTTCCTTCAACCGTATCCAGAACATCCCTCACAGAATCCCAAAACGTTTCCAGGTCATTCCACGACTAGTTGGCCGGAGCACAGGTTGCCACCACAAAAACTGGCGTGACTCCCAGCTTAATACGGACCCAGAGCAGTCTCGGACCAACCAAACCATAATCTTTCAGGCGTGAGGCTAAGCGAGATGATAAAATGATACCTACCCCAGCGCTGGCGTGATCTCTCTATGATACACTAGATCAGAGAGCCAACCTGCCACCGAGGAGATCAAAAGTACCACTACCCTTTCGCTTAGTCTCCGTTACACACAGTAAATCCAGGCAACTTTTATCCATTACATGAATAAATTCATTCATCTTCGCTTCCATTCCCCCTCTCACATTCCACGTGCCTATTTGACACTTTCCACTCCAACTACAAACGAGGGCGGATCGGTACGCATCGCCTCCAGGGAACGCCCTAACCTACTCTGTGGTACTTTTTCAGAATTGCAGTCCAATGGACTGGCCGGGATCTCGACGTGCACGCTTCTGGCCAATGACACCGAATAAAATAAACTTTGCCCGGGATTGGATATGTGCCCGGTTGGCGATAGGCTTGCCAGTTGCCACCTATCAAAGTCTGGGACTTAGTGTCTTCGCCTGATTGCGGGTGGCCTAGCTCTTAGAGGAATATGAGCGTGAATGTAGTGATGCACCGCAGAATCACCACCACTGTTACACTTAAAGTACTCAAATATTTTCTCGAAGAGAACAAGAAAGAAGATGAATGTAACGAAAGAAGTAACATACCGTCAAAATCCGGACTTCAGTGTCAACGTCATAATGTCGCGGAAGTTAAAAATAATTAATGAAATCCTTATTATCAAAAGTCACAATTGCTGTTGTAATGATGAAAGGAGCAAATGAGAAAATAATCTTTTAGAGCTCGTTCCGTGATTTTCACCTTTCCTGCTACAATACTTTTATGATTGAAAGAGGGAAGTACACTTATGTTTACTGCTCAAGTTCATAAATAGCTGAAGTTGTCACAGAATTTCCAGAACAAAATGTCTACTCCCGGCGACAAAACTTTGAGTTACCGTCCCACTTTATGAACGCTGTAATACGTAACACTTTTATATTTTTATGTGAACAATAAATGGCATGAAAAATTTGTTTTTTTTTGGGTGTGTATTCTCATACATAACTTTTTACTCCTATCAGTGAAGGTCCGAATATATTTTTTATAGCCCGGGTCAGGCAACAAAATAAATTTGAAAATGTATATTTTCAATTTTCTAATAATAACATTGCTCGGGATTGACTCTGTGCCCGGTTTGTGATAGGCTTGCCAACTATCACAATATTGGACTTAGCGTCTTCGACTATTCAGTTATGACATATATTTTAACCAGTGCTCGTCTCTTACCAGGTGCCTAACAGAGAGGCAGCTGGTCTATTCTACTCAGTGGAACCAAACCAACACGGGGTTCTTACTAATCAAAAAAACAGAGAATCAAATAATGATAATGATAATCAAATAATAGGTAGAACAAATAGAATTTAGAATTGTATGTGAGCTAATATATAATATATAGCGAATGACAACAAAAGGGTCCATCCTATTGTTATTATTCGAACGGTGAACGACTAAACCTCTCGTCATAAAAAGGCATTTTATATTACTAGAAGCTTCTTTAAAGACATAATGAATACGAACCATCTTGATTTATATACTTCTATCTTCTACCCTTTCTTTCATTAAGATTATTAATATATTGTCAATCATAAAAACAATTCTTAAAAGACAAAATTAGTCCGTTATACAGTATGTAACAACATGGTTTTTAAAATTTAATTGTATATTAAAATTTATATATCATAAAGATAAAAAAATATATTTTTTATATTATATAAAATATCTTTACGCCCATATTTCCGAACTGGTAGACAGAGATATAACAAGACACGAAGTTCCACAAATAGCAAGTGCATGCCTATCACCAACCGGCCACTTATTTAAACAACACATTTTTCTTTTTACTGTCCCTTCGGGACCAAAATCGAGGCGTCATCCAGTCTAGTCTGACACGGGACTGCCCAAACCCAAATGTCTAGATTTAGATCAGAATTTGTTTGGCAGTTTGTTCTTAATGCACGGTAGGATAATGGCGAAAACGGAACCCATATAGATTGGACTTTTCAGTCTGTCTGCTATATTCCAAACTATTAGTTACGACTGTAACAAGGAATCTTGGTGAGTAGATGTATTATGTAAACCGTTTTACAATTTTTATCTGTATACAGGGTTACTAGTAACTAATGCATAACCTTTCTAGGGCGGCTTTAGTACATCAAAGCAACAACTTTTGTTCTACAACTTTTAGAAAATCGCGAAAAAAAATTTGGTTCTCCATACATTTTGTCACAGATCGATGAACTTTTTATATTATGTTTTTGTGTTATGCATTAGTTACCAGCAACCCTGTATATAAAAATGAAATCCTCATTTCGCGTGGTTATGGCATCACGCCTGAACGGTTGGCTAATTTTGCTAATTCTTTTGTTATATCAGTTATTGTCAGGAAAAGATTCTTATGAAGAGAAAAACCGGGAAAATCACATGGATGCAAACTGTTAGTAGTTGTCAATGTCAAGGAATACGAAGTTATGTGTATCGGCTAGGACTAAATAAATAAAAAAGTGAGGATACACACACATGGAACGATAATCTTGTAAACTCATCGTTACATTGTGCGCCATTTTGTTCTGTGTTGAAAGTTAAACCCAATAAATAATTTCGTACCTGAAAACAAAGTAAATTTTCAGAAATCCTAAACTTTACTAAAATATTGTCTAAATAAAAAACAAGTGTACATTTCATAACCCATTGATAGAGAGCCTATACGTACATCTTTACTAATAGCATAAACGCTCAAGTCAGTTTTTCTATTATGCTTCTACGACTAAGCCGCTTCACTGATTTTGGTGAAATTTTACATTCACATAGTTAAAGACTCTAGTTAATACATCACAGTAAATGTATCAGTTATCAGCCAGGGTTCAAAGTTAAGGTGGCAAAAAATCAGATGACAGAAAAGAAGATGTTAAGAATGAAAAGAAGATTACACAAGGCTACAGAAAATCGAGACCAACATTAAGAAAACTCCAAGCAAAGCAAGGGCCAAACAACAAAGATTGGAACTAACCGAGTGGGCTAAAAAAATATTCAAATTTAGGCTACATTTTTCTTAAAAATCAACCCTTAGAGACCTCTACAATTCCCTATTGTATTGTTGAAAATTTGTATGAAAATCTATTTTACGCTGACGAAATCTAAAAATACAATCTTACGTCAAAATAAAATATTTGTTATAGGTAGATAATATCTAACAAAATGTGTGGAACAAACCGCCAAACCCAACCCCCCCCGCCAACGGGGGATTAGAATTTGAAAAATTCTATTCAATGCTAACGAAGTCGCGGATAAATAGCTATTTAAAAAAAATACTCACGTAAAAATAAAATATTTGCTAAAGATAATATCTACAAAAATATGTGAAACTATTAAGACTACATCGCAAATCATAGTGCGCCGTATCTTAAATGGCTCTACGTCACGGCTTTTCTTCAATTCCGTAACGCGTTACGCTCGTAAACATGAAGTTACGACACAAATTTCGCTTTGTGGTCTTTCTGTGATTGCTACATCGCCTTGTCACAGAATAACTAATAGTACTAACACATGGAAGCAAATTTTTCGCTCTGTGAGCGTTTTCGGTCTTGAGCATTTTTTAACATTAAAATAATCTGAAGGAAAACGAGGAGTGGTATAAGTTTTATGTGTTTATGTATGCGTCTGTGGCATAATAACTTTTTAATGGAAGTACCGATTTCCATGCGGTTTTGTTCGTTTGAAAGTTGACGTGATCGAGATGGTGCTTAGCTATATTACATGTAAGTTTTGTCGGGGTTTCATTGAAGTTTTTAATTTTAGGATTAGTTGAAACTTTCGAATGGATTTCTGCTTTGGACCGGCACAAGAAACAAGGATATTTGGGAGTAAAGGAGTGCTCCAGCTAAGACAAAACTAAATGAAAGGGTCTACTACCTAAGTGTCTACCTTATGTGAAAATATTTCGTCATTTTTTATGCCTTTATAATTAATTAATCTTGGATTAGGTCATACAAAGTTTTCTAAATATATTATCTGTAGTAAACTTTAAAAATATACAATGTTTCAACTGTATTGCTCATTTACTTTAGATATTACTAGCTGTTAATCGCAGATTCGTTCGCGTGGCAGTTGATATATTTAGTAATTATAGCCCATTAATAAGAACTTTCAACCCCTGTTTCACTCCCTTATGGGTAAAATTCCCAGAAACGCTTAAATACATATCTACTCATTTTTAATAAGTAGTCTAAAAATAAAGTTTAATGTTTCAAACTTAAAAAATGACGGCCTTTCATAAAAACTTTCAACCCCTATTTCGCCTTTCTGAAATTCCGTCCTTATTAGGTGTCTACTCAATAAAACGACCCTACACACTAAATTGCATGGCTGTAACTCTAATAGTTTTGACTCAGCTATGATGAATCAGTCAATTATGACATGTTATTTTAAAAGTATCAATTGATATCTAAAACTTGCCAATCGACTATGACTGACACACCGACTCACTGATGATTACCAAAACTCATATAGTACTACCTGAGGTTCAAGAAAGCTGTGATTTGGTATGCAAGCTAATAATACACTGAATAATATGAAAATAAAAATATGAAACTTTGAACTTTTATACCCTCAAGGCATATATTATTAGTGAATGGCTATTTCTGCTAATGGGTTGTTTCTACAAATCTACAAAATTCAAGGTTAAATCAAGCGTCATCAACCTTAAATCCGGGGTTGCTCAGGCACCTATGAGAGTCCCTGGCACCAGAAGTAGCCGAGGAACCGGCTACTTCTGGTCTCAGACGAAGGTTCTTCGTTTAACGTCTTACGTAGACTATCACTATCACTCTAGTTTATATAATATGAGGTGTGCACACGTAAAACATGTTAGATATTTAATATTCATCAGATGCTCGCGGGCGTTAGTTTGCGACTGTTTTCGTACATTCAATGCAAAGTCGACCGGTCGATGTCCGGTTGAATGAGCAAGCTACCTACCCTCTATTTTTGACCAAAGATAGAAAAATATATACGTATATGCAGGAGCATAAAATTTGGCACACTTATAGTTATAATGTATAGGAGAAGTGCAGAATGCTAATATTTTCCAATAATAATGCTTATAAAGTACATTAAATCAATAAAACATTACACACACTACCACGCATTTGACACACTTTTTTGTGTGTGTATATAGTTGTATATTGATGATAACGATAAAATATCACAGATGCAGCACTAAAAAGTTTGAAAATAAAGTAGTTGGTCTTGAGAAATAAAAATGAAATGAAAATTATCAACAAGAAATTAAAATTTGTTATGATCGATTTTCAACCAATGGGCGACCACTAGTATAAACAAATTTACAAAAGCAATTTAAGAATTCTAAAATTTAGAACTTTTATCCATACCACAATTCACACATATTTTTTTATGTGAAAAGTAAGTGAATAAACACAAGGCTCTCCTTCGCCGGCCGCTGCCGCGGCACGTTCGCTTCGCTCGCTCGGCTCGTGCGTCGTTTTTTATCTTCTAACCTAACCAAACCAAATCATACCTAAATCGTGTGTCGTCGTTTGTACGGTACGGTCGAATTCCTGAGGATGCCTCGGTGTAGAGGCGAAACGTACGTCGAGTGCGAATTTGTGTTCTCTGTGGTGAGTGCTTGGACAAAGTTGGCGAAGGACGTGACAAGTGGTTTTGTTTCCCGAGTTCGGACCCTTATCGTGATCGTGAGGTGGGAGATTGGAACTTTAGGTAGGGTTGTCACATGTAAAGAACGTGACAATTTATATTGTTTCCCGAGCTCTTCCTATATTCGTGTTCTGATCGCGGAGGTGGGTGGTGGGAACGTCACTTAGGCTTGTCACATTCTGTGTCGTTTGGAGGATTATTTGCCACAACAGTTACACTGCTTACGCGGAATTAGCAATATAAAGGCTTATTTTACATCTGATACCTAAATCTAATGATCATTTAGTATAAAACGAATTTATGTTCTTTTTCTAGAAGTTATTTTAATGGTAAATGATGTTTTGGCTTGTGATAATACGGCTTACAACCATGCTAGCAAATGATATTATTGAAATTGACTTTAAGGAAAACAAAGTTTCTAGCACGTGACTAACATAGTAAACAATGGTGTGACATATGAAATTATGAGAAACAATATTATGTTTGTTGACCATTATAGCAGATGAAATTATGGCAACTGAAATTCTGGCAAGCGTATGTAACCGGTATATACCAGTTGTAGTGATCATAATATTAAAAATACGCGAAGCAAAAACTTTGGACCCCTTTTTACGAAAATTGCGCTGTCGGAGGAGTATGAAATTTAGCATACTTATAGTTTATGTGTAGGAGAAGTGCAAAACGCCAATATTTTTAATGATAATGTTTATAAAGTACATTAATTCAAAAAATAAAACATTACACGTACTACGACGCATTTGACACACACAAACAAATATATTGATGATTAGAGATCTCAGATGGCGCACTAAAAGTTTGGAAACAAAGTTGTTGGTCTTGAGAAATGAAGATGGCGTTCTTATCAACAAGATATTAAAATTTATTACGGTCGAATTTCAACCAATGGGCGACCACCAGTGTATATAAATACATAACATTGTCTAGAAAGTACTAATTTATTGGAAAAATTGTACATAGCAATATTTCTAATTGAATCACTTCCTCTGCATGTATTTGTTTTTGCCGTATGTTTGTTAATGTCGTATAATTAATCCGCTAATCATGAATTAATTTGGATGGTTCATTTTTAAGAGGTAGATAATTCAAAGGTGGTCTGATATTTTTTTGTAAAGATCCGAAGTATCTTCTCGTCCATATTTTCGAAAAGGTAGGCAGAGGCTCAATGTGATAGGTGGCCAAGAAAATTGCCAACTGGACACATTTCCAATACCGGGCAACGTTATTTTTAAATTAAAGTATCTTCACGCCCATATCCCTGAAGAGGTAGGCAGAGGCACAACCAGGGCACCCACGACTAGCCGAAGATACTAAGTCCCACAATGTGATAGGTGGCAAGCCTATCGCCAACCGGGCACATATCCTATCCTAAGCAACAATTTTTTTTATTAGAAAATGGGAAAAACCCAATTTTCGTTTTGTTGCCCGACCCGAGATTCGAACCCAGGACCTCATGCAGTCAAGTCCAACAACTGAACCGCTAGACCACAGAGGCGGTAATAGAAAATACGCATTCCCTATTTTTTGTTCATTCCGACTATTATCCTATTATTTTTTGTGTATTTAGATGGTGTGGTTGTTTGTTTCGAGAAGTTTACTTGTTTAATTATGGTGTTTTTTTTATATTGTATGATAACGGATTTCTCCGTCGTGATGGTGAAATCAAAGGGAAATCAAGAAAAATGCTTATGTTTTCTACGTAGATGACTTATTTATTGAAATCGAAGACTATTTTAGGTGGTTTTACTGTGCTGGATTTGAAATAATTACTAAAAGTTAGTACAAGATATCCGACACAATAAAGGGAACCTAGGTCAGTAAGGGACATTACAGACAGGGAACTGAGATACCCGTAGTCTCGTCATTAACTATTTTCCTAAAATATTTTTTTAGAAAATTGTGCAGTAATAAAAAATCTACGTAACTAAACGCATCAATTTTTAAAAGATTCTAGATCTCGCTTCCATGAAATGTGTTTTTTTACATTTTTTATCATATTCGTAATCGCCTTTGTGCTCTAGCATTTCAGTTATTGGATTTGACTGCATGGTTCGAATCCCGGGACGGGCAACAAAAATAACTTTTACTTTTTCATATGATCTGGACTCTATGTTAAGGTTACAAGCAGATTTTTTTTAAGATTCGCTGTCCTGTAGCCGGGATGTTAGGCCTATTGTGCAAGTCTTCTGGTTATCCTACCCTCCAGATCGGAACACGACAGACTCATTATGGCGGCAGGAAAAGGCAGGGCGATGGATACCTACCAGGGCAAGTAGCTGCACAGCACTCGGCCACCTTTGTTCTTAATGGTACAATAATATAATGCCACAGAATATCATTAAAATGAGCTAGTATTTTCTGCCCTAGATCATTATACATACATATCTTCACGCCAAGTCTCTTACGGGGTATGCAGAGAGTATCGAGTGCCAGACCTCACGATCCTGACAAACCTGTCTTGCTTCCTTCACATTCATAACCCTTTTCATACAAACACGCCGGTTTCGGAG
>NJDC01004400.1:12395-28154 GCA_002245475.1 Calephelis virginiensis
TATAATGCCACAGAATACCATTAAAATTAGCTAGTATTTTCTGCCCTAGATCATCGACATGCATATATAGTATATCAAACGTTTTTCCTCTAGAAAAGGTTTGTAGCAAAACTTTATTTCCGGTGGTGGGAGATGACAATCATGTCACCCGTCTTGTGTACTGATTAGTAATTCTGATTTAAATACAATAAATATCCAATTACCAGGTTGTTGCAGCTAGTCCACCAGACTGCTATAAATAGTGTGTTTTTATTCCACTATTATGTAAGTAGCATAATTTAGAACTCACAATGAAATTGAATTTAAATTTAGAACTCAAAATTAATTCTATACACCCATATACTAGTGCTCGCCTTTTACCAGCTGCCTGGCAGAAAGCAGTCCCGGACCAAAGAATCTTCACGCCCCGGACCAACATGGGGAAAATTATAACAATTATAATATTGTAATTGACCCGGCAGACGTTGTCTTTTTAGAGGATTACGATAAATAACATTATAACACTAGAATTTTATATATAAGACTAGCTGTTGCCCGCGGCATTGGCTGCGTGGTCCCATAGGAACAATGTTTTGGATTAAAAACAATCCTATGTGTTAATCCAAGTTACCTTTTATGTGTGTACCAAATTTCATGAAAATCAGTTCAGCAGTTTTTGCTTTAAGGAGTAACAAACAAACACAAAACTTTCGCATTTATAATATTAATAGGATAGGATAGGATATGTACAATAAAGAGTTAAACATTATCTCGTATATAAGAGATACTTGAATATAAGAGTGGGAGTTGTTGCGAAGTTCCAAGAACATAATATCCAAGGAAATGAGGTTTGAATTACGTCAGCGCTTTTAATAACGTGGTAATCTTCAACAGGTCCCTTTTGTACCTAACGGACTTTGAAGTGAATGTTAAATGTTGTGGAGAAAAAACCTTTTATTTGAATTAGTGAGAAATTTTATAACCTACTTACATACATATCTTCACGCCAAGTCCCTTACGGGGTAGGCAGAGAGTATCGAGTGCCAGACCTCACGATCCTGACAAACCTGTCTTGCTTCCTTCACATTCATAACCCTTTTCATACAAACACGCCGGTTTCGGAGACACTTGACACCACCCTCGGATAATATCCGATTGATCTGATCGTGAAATATCTATATTATAGTATTCTAACAAACAGAAATATCATTTTTCCAATATCATTGCGTTAGCATTTGCCATTAGTTGAGTTTAATAAAAGTTTTGCATCAAGTTAACCGATTTATCATATTCAGGCTTAAATTATTTAAAATTTGGTCATAACTCGTCCTAGAAAGTCATGTCGGGGCCTCGAATAAAGGGGTGGCTTCCTCACTCAAGTTAGGAATCTATTCAAATTGCGACAAAGTACCTAATGAAAAAAAAATCTTCTTGCCCATTTCTCCGAAGGGTAGGCAGAGGCATAACCAGGGCACCCCCGACTAGCCGAAGTCACTAAGTCCCACAATGTGATAGGTGGCAAGCCTATTGCCAACCGCACCCATTTCCATTCCCGAGACACATTATTCTATTAGAAAATTGGAAAAACTTATGCAGTCAAGTCCAACAACTGAACCGCTAGATCACAGAGGTTTTAAAGGTACAATCTGAGCATTACGATCGAATCTTTCGGATATTCATCTTCAACATCATCATCAGCTGGAGGACGTCCACTGCTGGACATAGGCCTCCCCCAAAGAGCGTCACAAGTCACGGTCACCAGCCGCTTGTGAGCAGTGACTCCCCACGACTCTGACCAGATCATCAGTCCACCGAGTGGGAGATCTTTCAACACTACGTTCTCCGTTGCGGGGCCGCCACTCGAGAACCTTTCTTCCCCAGCGGTTGTCGGTTCTGCGAGCAATGTGCGAGGATATTATCCAAGGGTATTGTTAAGATTCCTTGAAACCAGCGTGTGATAATGACAATTGGCAACTTACACCTTGTGTCTACATTTTTTTTTCTGATATTGGAAGGCAAACAAGCAGACGGATTTCCTGATGGTAAGAAATGCACGCCGCCTAGAGACACCAAAGGTGGTGGTGGTGCGTTGCCAACCTGAGGCCAGGATGTTAGGCCTCGAGCAAAAGGAGGTTTACAGGCTACCTTATCCTCCGAACCGGAACACGTCATGACGTTGTGGCGGCAGGAATAGGTAAGGCGGTGGTACCGATCCGGGCGAGCCGCTGCTAAGCTCTACCACCTAGTCAGATGTCAGGCTGTTGGTGACGATGAGCCTATGCTCGCCTTTTACGAGCTGCTTGGCAAGGAAGGCAGATGGTCTATTCTACAAAGGAGCCCGGACCAACACGGGAAAAAAAGGACTTGGCGTGAAGATATGTATGTTATCTAAGTATAATCTCAGCAATAATATTCTGCACTTAACTTCAACGTACCGGAGTAAATGCTAAAAAGGCAAAAGACGTGACCAGAATTACTGAGCGTATTGTGTAAATTAATGTTATCAGTGAAGAAGTTTTTAAATTTTAATTGCTTATTATTTTACAGCATATGCAATATATATAACATAATTATAAGATAGCGCATGAGAGAGGTCTTCTTATGGTAAGAGATTAACGTGTCCTATAGAAACCGCAGATGTTATAGATATACAGCCAATATTAATAATGTATCTCTAAAGATGAATTTCAAGCAATCTAGACAGTTGCATATCCGCTGGCCTATCCTAAATCTAATTGCCATAATTATTCTGTCCACAGATATGTCATTGCCAAGCGATAACATAAAAATGGATTAAAATATCAATCTTGGACAGCAAGATTTGGATTAGGATTGATTATTAATATTGGCCGATTATCGTACGAGAGTCAGTCGGATAATACATTCTCCAGACCAGATAATGTCACTATAACTGTGGCGGCTGGAATATGTTAGGCGGCGATGGTGGACCTAGTCAGAATTAGAATTAGAAAAATTTTTATTCCCACGAAAACCATACCATACAATTGGTACTTGTGCGCTTCGACATTTTTTCAAACTATCACCATATCGGAATCGCGGCCACACACTAAGTAGATCCGGCGAAAGAAACTTAGAGGGCTTGTCTTTCTTCAATACCAATAAAACCACATCCCCGAAGAAGTAGGCAGAGGCACATCTAGGGCATTCACGATTAGCGAAGATACTAAGTCCCACAATGTTATAGGTGGCAAGCCTATCGCCAACCGGGCACATATCCAGGGCAACATTTTTTTTATTAGAAAATTGGAAGACACATTTTATTTTTTTTGTTGCCCGACGCGGGAATCGAACCCGGGACCTCATGAAGTCAAGTCCAACACCTGGACCGCTAGACCACAGAGGCGGCTATATCAATACTAATAGTTACATTATAAAGTAGATAAAAAACACAAATTACAATCTAATTTTACCTTAAATAAAAAAATAACAAAGTACAACAAATCACATTAGAAATTGTAATGTGAGATTGAATCCTCTATCACCAAGCATGTTCTTCATCCAATTACTCTGAGTCCTTATAGTAGCATTTTTTTAAATAATTTTGTTTTTACACATTTTATTCAATTTAACGAAACCCATTAATAATTCATCAAGTGTATATGAAAGTGTTAAAATAGTTTTTAACCCATACTCATCCTATTAATATTATAAATGCGAAAGTTTGTAAGTATGGATGTATGGATGTTTGTTACTTTTTCTCGCTCGAATGGCTAACGGATTTGTGTGAAATTTAGAAGACAGATAGATTGTGACCTGGATTAACATATAGGCTATTTTTAATCCCGATCCGACTTTGTATTAACATTATTTTTATAGAAATATAGACGTAAATAAAACATGCTTTCGAACAAAGGTAACCTAATTTAGATTAAATTTACGATCCAGACGGATGTAAACTAATGTTTCCAGCCATCTAGAACTAGGCTTATACACCATAGATATTAAAGGTAGATGATGGTTATGGATTGTGTTGCTGGCTTATGACCAAGGTGCCGAGGTGAGGTAAGCCCTAATCTGCAACAATCCCTTCCTTCAGATCTAAACACGACAATAGCAATCACTGGCACTATATGATTAAATAAGACCCTAGTCGGACAAAATGGAGCTCTATTACCAAAGTGCCAAACAATAAGCAAATGAAGACAGTCTTCAATGTCAGATGTTTGACGATACCTAATAATCTCCAATGAACCCCACAAAACCTGCGATGTAGCTGAGAAACATTACCGTCATTATAATCATTACCGTCGTGTCCGCTTTCTACCAAAAAGTCTGCATCAAAATTGATCCATCTCTTGAAAAGCTATGATGCACACACAGCACACAAACACACACACCCTCGTATTGGTCCGGGCTCCTTTGCAGAATAGACCATCTGCCTTCCTGTGCCAGGCAGCTCGTAAAAGGCGAGCATAGCCTTACCGTCACTAACACCGTGACATTTGACTAGATGGTAGAGTCTCACAGCGACTCATCCGAATTGGTACTACCACTTTACTTATTCCTGCCGCCATAATGTCAGCGCTTGCCATTGACGTGTTCCAGTTTGGAAGGGTAAACTTACTTTTGCTCGAGACCTAACATCCCGGCTTAAGGTTCGCAACGCACCATTACCACCTTTGGTGTCTCTAGGCGGCTTGAATTTATTAACATCAGGAAATCCGTCTGCTTGTTTGCCTTCCAATATCATAAACAAAAACACACACACACACAGTCACAAATTTCATATCACATAAAAATCGGTCAAGCAGTTTACCTATGAAACTGTAACATAGAGCCAAACCTTTTACAATGCTAAATATTATGTTGAGAAATATCCTTATTATCTATACCAAATATTGATAAATAACCTTACTCAGGATACCATTGGATTGAATAGGATGGTAAATTCAGATTTCAGTTGACCATTTTGTTATAAATAATATTATTTCTGACACCTGACAATTAGAATATAAAAACAAACAGCGAGACTTGGCCTGTCGAGTGTGAGACATTTAATTTTGGGATAAACTCGGGATGTCCTGCCAAAATTGGGACATCTGACATCGCTGTTGCTGACCCTCATCTGTATTAAATACTAGCAAATTGGGTAGGACAGAAATAGCGCCTAAATGTATTAAAAAATAAAAACTATTACACTACAGACTATATACTTGATATCGTCGGCACTTGGTGGAATTCCATCCACTATACACTTTATTCAACACTTTACGCTACTCTTCAGACAACCGGTTTCAGTTTTTATATCATTATCAGGGCTTTGAATCAAAGATAAAATGACTGTTTTAGTACTTTAACGTTTAGTACATATTTGGTTGGATGTTACTGACGGTACCCACATATAAAAATGTTAATGTAAACAAACCACAACAAAGTTATACGACAGCAAGTTTTTTTCCCCAAAAATAAGGATTATTACGCTACATTTATTTCGAGAAGCTAAAAGGTCTCTAGTCTCTGTTTGTCCATAGTTCACGATAATGTCTGACAACATGGGAGATATCCGGTTACGACATACTGCTTCCGATACCACAGTGATATATGAGCGAAATAGACACGCAACCAGATAGCTATTTTTAGAGGTATAATGTACGACAGGTTATGAATTTCACCAGCATTTGTCTACTTTCCAACGTTTATCCGTGTTGAGTTTTGTTTCTCCGGATATAATCCTAAAAGTTGAATTTAATTTACTACCCGGGTACTGATTGAGCTGAAGTTTTAGTGTGTGTAAATCGGATGAAAATGTAAAACTTACCAAACTTAGATCTGATTGATTGATTTTCCCCGTGTTGGTCCAGGCTCCATTGCAGAATAGACCATCTGCCTTCCTGCCAGGCAGCTAGTAAAAGGCGAGCATAGGCTTGCCGTCATTAACACCGTGATATCTGACTAGGTGAAAACCCGCTTTACCTATTCTTGCCGCCAAAACCTTCAGTGCTTACCTTTGACTTGTTCTGGTTCGGAGGGTAAGGTAGTCGGTAAATTTACATTTGCCCAAGGTCTAAGATCCCGGTCTCAGGTTGGCAACGAACATTACCACCTTTGGTGTCTCTAGGCGGCGTGCATTTCTTACCATCAGGGAATCCATCTCCTTACTTGCCTTCTGTTTTCATTAAAAAAATCTGGTATTCAAACTGGACGATGACCAAAGGAACTCTTAAAGTTCCCAATATCATCAAAACGTATTTAGGTTCATTTAATACGTCTTCAATAATACTTTTCACGACCAAAACTGGAACTGGATGAGTTCTGATGATGCAAATGTTCGTGGGTGGCATAGAATGTTACAATTATGTGAGCTACTTGCACTATTGTGTCCTTTCCCATAAAAAAACAACGGTTTCCGGGGGTGCCGGCAGAAGTGAAAACTTGAAAGTTAACGTTGTGCATTTTTGATATTTTGGATTGGTTAGGGAGTAAATTTGCACGAATTGGTTTTATTATCAGTATGAAAGTACTATCATTTATGTGGTAGAATGTAACATTCATTTATTGCGCTATCGTACACAACCATGACAACACGAACATTCGCGAAAGCGCCATGCGCCGTCTTACGAATTTTCGATCAGGTCACGTGTCCTGACGCGAGTTTAGAAGTTTTTACCCATTCCAAAAAAAGTGCGCAACGAAGCTAAAGAAGTTTTCACTTCAAAAAACAATATTTTTTGCAAGAAAAATTTTCAAGAATGAACGAAAAAACAAACGTTTCTCGATACACCTTATTTTGTAGCAAACCGGCAATGAAACCAGTGGTAATGTATAATTAGAACGTGACAAGGGTCTGACAGTCGTATTTGGGACAGGAAAACGGGATCCCAACTGGGTGGCACACCTGCTATAACCGTACGTAGCGCGACAAAACAATAGTTTCGCTAAACGATTTATTATCGCTTCACTTTCATATAGTACTAGCTGTCCCGGCGAACTTCGTTTCACCCGTTCAATATGGGAAATAATAGTATTTTTTCCATTTTCCTTGCAACTTTCTCGCTTTTTCTCTTCATAAGAACCTTCTCCAGATAATAACTAACCCTACTACTACTACTAAAGAATTAGCCAAATCAGTCCAGTCGTTCGGAAGTTATGCGCGTACCATTGTTGTATTCATTCTTGTATTATAAAGATAGATTTCTCCTTGTAGTTTAAGAGATGTCAATTGTATAACATATTGTTTTTCAGTTTGTAATTTGTAAATATGTACAAGTTTGAAATAAAAAATTATAATTTTGTCCAGTCTAAGTTTTTTTCAGCTTTTCAACCTGGAAGACAGAGTTGTTATAAGTTTAAAGTATCTTTGTATGTGTGTGTTTGTGGCATTATAAGTTTTGAACGGATGATAGATTTGGATGCGCGGATTTTTTGGTAAAAAGCTCACGTAATCGAGACAGTTCTTAGCTACCTAGGTTTTGTCAGAATTTATTGTTATAAGTTTCACATTATCTTACCCCGTAATAGGACGGGTTCTCTGTGTTAAATAGACTAACTATCTGCATCTCGGTGCGGTAGCTCATCAAGAGTAGAACATAGGACAAATAGGTAATTACCGATAGGACCACCGGAAGTAGAACGCCTTACCTATTTATACCGCAATAATGACAGTGTTATGTTTCAGTCCACAGAGTAGCCGGTAGCACAATAAGCTAAAATCCCTGTAATGCTTATGGTATCTTGGCTATTGTATTTGGCATTACTTGGGTTTGTATCGGAATAGAACTTCAAAAAATATTGTCTATTATAGCTAATAACATAGCTGTTAAAATATTTATTACAAGTCTCGTTAGAACTTCCACGTGTGATATGTGTCAAACCTATCTTAAAGCGGGAAGATATTCAACTCAGGACAATTTTTTTTTCAGAAAATTAAAAAAAAAACACATTTTCTCTTTTTTGCCCGAGTCGGGAATCTAACCTGGGAATTCATAAAATCAAGTCTACCGCCGGACCGTTAGACTAGCTAAAGAAAGTAGGAAAAATAAAATTTTAATGTTTCCTCTACAAATTGTTATAGCTGCCAATCTTAGACGAATTTCCCCGGGACAGCAAGTAGGAAATAATAATTAATATTAAATAATAGGTGCGTTTTAAATCGATTACCAACAAATTAAGCTTTTAACTTGACTTTAAACTTTATATATGTTACATTGGATGTTTATTATCAATTATGATCTATCTTGCCGCTTCAAAGATTTTTCTAAACAAATAAAAAAATGAAGTATCTTCACGCACATATCCCCGAAGAGGTTGGCGGAAGCTCAACCAGAGCACCCACGACTAGCCGAAGACACTAAGTTCCACTACGTGATAGGTGGTAAGCCTATCCAATCCCGCACAACTTTGTTTGTGTTAGAAAACTGAAAATACACAATTTTTTTTGTAGCCTGACCCGGGTATCGAATCCGGAACCTTTAGATGTCAAGTCTGAAGCTGGAGCGCCAGACAACAAAGGCGATCTTAACAAAACGAGAGTTTCTTAACAAAACTACTGGTAAACCTACCCTACAGTACATAACACGACAGTGACTGTCACTGATGATTTGGCAGCATTAGCAAGCGGTGGTGTTCGAGCTGTCGCACAGCACTCTAACCTAGGTGTTACTATTCATTTTTCTCTTTTCCCTTCATTTATTCTAACAAGTACAATTTACTTTATTAAAACAACTTCAACAAATTGAAAGCTCTACTAGACAACAATTAAAGAAAATGTTTCATATTTATCGCCAACAAAGCCACATTTCATAGCGTAAAGGATTCTTTATTGTTATTTTAAAAATAACCAATTGGAAATTATTATAGACGCAAATGTTTGGTAAGTATATTTATTTAGGAGTTTAAGTAAGCAGGCACTATTTATTGCAACATGATAATTCATTGAAAACGCTAAAGTTTTTTTTTTCAGATTTTACAGAGCGATATCACGTTTTAGGTATGATTTTGGTACAAAGATATATTAACATATACTAATTTTTATTCAAATTTCGAAACAGATTTTCGAGATAGCAAACTATTTTATGCCTTAAATAAAACCCCATTATTGAATGTCTAAGCCACGTGGAATTAAAAAAAAAAATATTTTTCAGAAAAAATTGGGATAATAATAAAATTTTACTGTGAGTTTAATATAAAAGACCACAAGATAAAACTGTGTTTACTGGTTTACTGACAAATGTGATGCTAAAGTTGATATTCTCGGGGGAAATTTAGAAGCCCCTATCAAGGGAAGACGCATCAGATTGCAGCTATTACTCTACGGTCCCCTGTTTACCTGTAGGTAAATCCCCTGTCCTAAATTATAAGACGCAGGTACGCAGTGGGATAAGAAAAATCGAGGTTATATTGGAATTCATGGCTTAGTATCCGCTTGGTATTTGGTAGGATGCTTTTTAAATGATTCTGTATTTCGTATCTGACAGGATTTAAACCTGCAGTCTTTCGTCTTTCGCTGACAAAGTGGTGAAATTTTTAATCTACTTTCTTTTTTTTAATTTTATTTTTAACCTACGTCTTTTTTGTTAAGTTAGGCTTAAAACTATTACAATTTCGTATTTTCTTGTAAAAGAAAGAGAACAAGAACACGGTGCGTCGCTGTCCTTTAGTCGGAGTGACATTCTTATTATGCAAGTCTACCGGCTACCCTACCCTCCATTTCGGAACATTATGTCGCGGGCAGCAGGAATAGGCAAGGCGGTGGATTCCTACTTGGGCCAGTTGCTACGCAGCACTGTTCCACCAGTGGTCTTGTTAGTCACCTATGTTTAAACCAGTGCTCTTTTCTTAAGACCTTCCTGACAGAAAGACTGATGGTCCATTCTACTTAGCGGTCTAGAACCAACACGGGGAAAATGTAAGTTTAACTACCTAGCCTTAACTACACAATTCTATTAATACTTATGAATTTATATAACAAATGAAATTTAAATTTTGTGATAAGTTTAGATTTTCCACATCTAAAAAAAAAACGAATTTAAAATTAAAAATCTAAAACCTAATCTAAAATTAATCTTAAAATCTTATGTGAGGCGAAATTTAAAAAAAAATGTAATGAATAATCCCAAGCACGGTTAAGTACACATTAATTTTTTTAAACTAAATAAATACATGTATCAAACAAATAATCATATATTTTTATATTATTATGATATGTGTTGTGCAATAAACATTTATTTTAAGTAACAGCTACTATTTAAATTATGCACTTCGGTTTTACACTTTTTAATCTTTTTACACTTTATAGTTTTATTTTTAAATTGGCTGACCTAATCTAAATTTAGGCGAAATTATTTAATATGTGCAATTACAACTCTATATAGATATCTATAAAATACGTTCGGATTGCCGAAGCTTGAATAGCCGAAGCACATAATTTAAATAGTACCACTGTACATACATAGGCATGCATATCATCAAGCCAAGCCCCTTTCGTGGTTGGCCGAGAGTATAAAAGTGTATGGGTGGGTTTGATGGAGAGCTAATTTTCAACTCATTGGTTAACATCGGAATGGATATCAGACGCACTATGAGTGTATATTTCATACTACGAGTACCATCATATACATACCAGACGTAGCCCTGGAATGCTACTACTATCTACTGGGAAAGCCATCGAATTTGGATTCATTAGATGCGTCATTAATAGATTTGTTCGTATTTTCTGGTGACAAGGACTCGACAAAATAACTGGGAGGTACCTGATAGATATCAATGTCAAAGTTATGATATAATGTTTCGTAATATTTGCAATTTTTGTCAAGCACACAAAAGAAAGCTTTTGTAAATTAATATTGGAGTGTGTGTGTTTCTCTGAGAAATTATAACTTTTGAAGGGTCCAACGTCCAAGGACAAGAGGTCCATGTTTGGGGTCGTTGAACATTTTTAATTTTAAGATGTATGTCAGTGAATTCGATGAAGTCACATACATTTAGCAATGAACTTGGTTGTCGTTTTAAAGTAATGTTTTCGAAGTATCCTTACAACAACAATCCGGAAAACCGCGACTAGCCGAAAACACTACGTCCTGCAATGTGTCAAATAGGTAGCAAACGTGCTCTAATATGTATGATATTCTAGTAGAAATGTAATAATACTAACCGGGTTCTTATTCCCGGCAACTTTAAACACATTCTTTGATATTTTTAAAGAAAGAAACACTTGTACTGTTTTACTTATCACTTATAATTTATTACTTTGTAATTAGTAGCCTACCGGTTTCGCTTATACAGCATCATCAGGGCTAAAACTTAAACTCCAAGCAACCGCCGACCAACGATGGAAAATATCAAATACATTCTTTGATGCCCAACCCGGGAACTGAACCCATGAATTCAAGTCCAACATTGGATCATTATACCACAGTGCCAGAGGCGATTATGTTTGTAATATGATCTATGTTAAAATTATTCATTCAAAAGCAAATCCACTTAATTCAAAAGCAGTTGAAACGTTTGGAATTCGTGGATTATTGGGTTTTATTACGAAATATTGTCTCACTCTCCTCTATTTGTGGCTCGTTTAAAATTCAATGGTTCGTGAAAAATGCAGCAGCGGTTTAAACGATGCCGTTTTGCGGAATATCAAATTTAACTTGCTAAAAATCAATGTTTCGAATTTGTACATATCGAACTGTAACATCGTAACTGTAATAAGAGAGATTGAAATATCAAATACTAGCTGCTACCTGCGGCTTCGCCCGCGTTTTCACAGAAACCCAGTGTGCGATCGGGATTAAAAATAGCCTATATGTTAATCCAGGTCACAATCTATCTGTCTTCTAAATTTCAGACAAATCCGTTGAGCCATTCGAGTGTGAAAGAGTAACAAACATCCATACATCCATACTTACAAACTTTCGCATTTAATAGGATTCGTTTTTAGATATTTGGTATTTACCATCAACGACGCTTGACAAAATTTCCAAATATTCATATGTTTAAGTGAAGAAACTACTGTTTTACGTATCACATATAATTTAATATTTTACAAATAGCGTACCGGTTTCCCTTATAGCAACACAATCAGGGCTAAAACTAAAACTAACTTAACTAACGTACACTTCAGTAGTTTTTAAATGAAGAAAACTTCTCCTCGTTTGTAGTCGATTAAAATATGTATGACATGCACTGTGACATATGACTGAGGACTAAACAAGCTCTAGTCAGGAGGCCACCGATTTGCAATAGACCCTGACATGACTATATGACGAATTACGACTGAATTTGTCATTGGGCGCTTTTTTTCAATGCATATTTTCGGTATTTTTTTGTACTTTTTTATAATAGCTACCTTACTACTTCAAAGTAGTATCTCTGTCTTAAATTAGTAAATATATATAAGCACGTCTTGCTCTCTTAAGAATTTAGTGACATCTGCAATTGTTATTTTTCACTATCTATGCTCGTAGAATAATATTTGATTGAAGTTTAAAATTTATTTTTAAGATAAAATTTAATCGCCTCTGTGGTCTAGCGGTCCGGGTGTTGGATTTGACTGCATGAGGTCCCGGGTTCGAATCCCGGGTCGGCCAACAAAAAGAAAATTGGATTTTTCCAATTTTCTAATAAAAAAAATGTTGGTCGGGATTGGAAATGTGCCCGGTTGGCGATAGGCTTGCCACCTACCACATTGTAGGACTTAGTGTCTTCGGCTAGTCGTGGGTGCCTTGGTTGCACCTCTACCTACCTCTTCGGGGATATGGGCGTGAAGATACTTACTTTTTAAAATTTCATTCACATTTGTTTCATTTACACTATATTTTTGGTATACATTGAAGTTAGTCCGGGTAGAATATTGGATGCGTTTTGCTTGTGTTTTGTATGATTTATCACAATTTATAAAGAAAACAAAATACACACTTAACCGGAATCAAAGCTTGCAGCTTTTCGTTTTTTGCTGGCGAATGTTCTCACAAGAATAGTGTGTGAATTTGGTATACAATTATGAAATTATTTAATAATAGCTATTACACAAAAAAAATCGATATCTCGGTAATCGGTAATTGATAAAAGTAATTAAAACATCACCACAGGCATTGAGATTTTGGTACTTTTTATATTAAGACCATTCGTCAACAAAATACGAACGGTTTAAGTTTAAATCCAGTGTAATGTTATATTTTTTTACACTTAATAATTGACAAAAATTAGGTATCAAAAGCATTGGAAATGCACTTAAACTAAAATATTATGGTTATTAAAAATGGTTTTAATAAAATAAAAATTTAAAAAGCACGTTTTTTAAAAAGAAATATCTTGACGCTCATATACTCAACGACGAAGGCAGAGTAACAACCTGACCACCCACGATAAGCCAAACACACATCCAATCCCGAGCAAGATTATTTTTAATAGAAAATTGGATAAATCACATTCTCTATTTGTTGCCCGACCCGTTAATCGAACCCGTTACCTCACGAACACCTGGACCGCTAAACCACAGAGGCGATTTTTTTATTTTTTTTTAATCTTGAAAAAATTAGGCAATCAGAATGAAGTGAAATTCCTCACAGAATACGAAATGATGTAGGTTTAACGGAAACCTTGCTTCTTGATAACGTGGGGAAACGAACTGTCGTTTTTGTCAGGTAAATTTCCGGCGCAAAAAGTAATATGGTTTCGTATTTACGAGTACTTAGTCATGTTATTTAATTAAAAAAGGCAATTTTTGATTAATTTCTAACAATAATTTTGTACTTGGTTTTAGATACTTTTTTCGTACCTATGTTTTTTCTTAAGTAGTTAGTTTACATATATTTTTTATTATTATATCGACCAAACTCATTATCATAACCATTAACCAGCACAGTAAAATTTTCTACAAATTTAGTAAGACAAAATGTAATTTGTTTATTATTTTTTGCTGACATATTTTTTGGAGTCAGTCAACTGACTAAAATCCTGTTTTTGGAGTCAGTCAACTGACTAAAATCCTGTTTTTGGAGTCAGTCAACTGACTCCAAAAACAGGAGCTTTTCAATTCGACTGTATATTTTTTATGTGTTTGTCGCTCGATTTCTTGGTCTGTAACAACCAATTTTTATGGTTAATTTTAGAAAGATAGCTCCCACATCAGTCTCACATTAATTTTATCGGTGGTCACATGGCTAGCGTACACGCCTTACTACACCGACGAAACGCGAGGCTTGGGTTCGATTCCTAATGGGAGCAGGCATTTGTGTGATGAACAAATATATGTCTGCATTTCCGGGTCTGGGTGTTTATGAAATTTATTTTAGTATTTATTAGAGTATTTCTATGTATCGTTGACTAACACCCATAACACAAGCATATAATTTGCTTACTTTGAGGTTAGATTCAGTTTTGTCTAACTTGTCCAGGGATATTAATTTATTTTTATTATGCTGTTTTTTATGTTTACTATACGGTATGGTTTATACGATAGATTTGGTGGTTTTTAAGATATATTAACAACTAATATAAATACTAGCTGTTGCGGCAAACTTCGTTTCGCCCGTTCTGTTTGTATGGGAAAAATTAAAATGTGGTTTTCCTAGTTTATTCGCTGTTGTAAGGGATAAAATGTACCCCATGTGCTCTGTCTCCCGGTCCTAAGCTACCATCTATTTTCAGCCTAATCGGTTTAACTATTACGACTTTCTTTTATCTTTCATGATTTTTTTTGTTTTATTCTTTTTAAAGTGTGTTATGCTATTCGGGGCGGAGACAAATCCAACGAATCAAACCATGAATACTGGTCCAACAGATTGCGAATCATAACTGTTGTAACAGACCCGACTTTGTTTTATATATATAGTATTTATATGTGTTTACTGACTAGTCATTTGGCTGAAGAATATTGTCCAAAATCTTGCCAGTGTAGGGATCCACTAACTTACGTAATAAATTAATAAATATCCCAGGAAAAGTCACACATATTGAGTCTAACCCCAAAGTAAGCAAATTACATGCTTGTGTTATGGGTGTTAGTCAACGATTCTAATACATAGAAATACTTAAATAGATACCAGAATAAATTTAATAAACACCCAGACCCGGAAATGCAGACATCTAAATGTTCATCACACAAATGCCTGCCCCCGTCGGGAATCGAATCCGACCACCATATTAAGTCATTGGTAAACTGTTTACCTTACATGTTGAACCGGGAGCGTGTCCCGGACCAAAATATAAGGTAACCGGTTGACTTACACATTAGGTTTAATAATTGACCACAGGATAGGTACATACACACCTGTGATATTTATGTCTTTAGTCCGCGGTTGTCTCTAAACCATAAAAAGAGCCCATTGTATAAAACAAACTCGCTTATCGCTGACGGTGTCTATGTATCTTTTGTTTTTTATAACTACGGAATGAATTAATTTGCGGTGTTTTAACAGGTAAAGAGATTCAAGAAAAGGTTTATCGAGAGTTTTGGCGAAATCGAGAGAAAAGATGGTCGAAGTTTTTTCATAATTATTGAATTTAGTGTTGATATTGAGTAAAATTAGTCAATTTTGGTGGCATTTTGTACAATTTTGTTCAGTGAAAGTGCAGAAATGAAATCATCAGGAAGAAATTAGCATATCGTGTATTTCCTCGTTACCGCCAAACCTCATTATATGAGCTTGGGTAATGGGCCATCGCTTTACCCAAGAGCCTGATATGACTAACTGACGACTTATGAGTTTTGACGGATGACTAATTATAATTTGTTATAATTGATATAAAATTTGAAGCAAATTTCTACTTGAGTAATGGCAAAATACTAACATGAAGGCCAATACTTAAAGAAAGAAAAGAAAA
>NJDC01004401.1:0-12536 GCA_002245475.1 Calephelis virginiensis
GTTCCCATCACACTGACTCGTTTTCAACCCACCTCTTAGATTTATTTGATAGTATTAATATGACAGTTATTAACACTGGCTCACCTACCCATCGAGTGTACCCAAATCAGAACCCTAACTCTGTCGTAGACCTGACAGTGTGTTCACCCAACTTAACTTCAGCTGCATCCTGGCAAACCCTGCCATATATGTTAGGAAGTGATCACTACCCTATTATAGTCTCATTACCCAAATCAATTACTCCAGCCCCCGCCCCTGAACCACTTTTAAAAGACAGACTCCATATTGCAGATTGGAACTGTTACGCAGAGGAGGTTGACAATAAAATCAGATCTTTGTCCATGGATTCTAGTAGTGATATTGAGAGTAGGTATAATAAATTTATCTTAATACAGAGGTATAGAGGTACTTAATACAGAGGTATAGAGGTACTTAATACAGGTAGAGAGTGCAGATATTGTAATTAATAAGAAAAAAAGACAAGTAAGCGCCTTGTGTCTCCACCCTGGTGGGACGCTGAATGTTCAGCTGCTGTCAAGGATAGGAAGGAAGCTGAAATCTATTATAAGCACTCTATGACCCTCGAAAACTTTGTTCGGTATCAAAAAGCTGCAGCTATTTGCAAAAAATATTAAATAAAAAAAACGTGGTAGTTGGAAAAGATTTTGTGAAGACTTAAATCCCAGGACTCCTTCAAGCCAGGTGTGGAAAAATGTCAAAAGGTTCAGGGGCTCCTTTATTCCAGACTCTGTTTCCACAAATGATCCTAGCACATGGCTAAATAAATTTGTAGACTCCTTAGCTCCTCCATTTGTTCCTGACAAGGAATTTTTCTACAAACCGATTACCACATCTAGTAATGCACTTAATATTGCCAATAAATTTAATTACCCATTCTCCTTTGAGGAACTCAAATATGCTCTGGATGGTCTCAAAGACACTGCTCCTGGTGAAGATGGGATCCCATTCTCTTTCTTAAAGAACCTTAGCCCCTTTGCTAAAACATATTTCCTCAGTTTACTGAACACCATATTCTCTTCTGGATTTATTCCTGGTACTTGAAAAAGACAAATAATAATTCCTCTCCACAAACATGGTATAGATCCCACAATTCCCTCTTCCTACAGACCTATAGCCCTCTCTTCAACTCTCTGTAAAGTACTGGAATATCTAATTAAAAATAGACTTGAGTGGCTGATGGAAAGTAAGGAAATCCTACCAAGAAGCCAAGAACGAAAAGGCAAGGGTACATACAATAGCCTAAGCATTCTCTCTACTGATATAAGGATAGCCTTTTCAAATGAAGAGCACCTAATTGGAGCTTTCCTAGACATGTCATCAGCATATGACAATGTGTATCTTCCACTGCTCAGGCATAAGATGCATCAGCTGAGTATCCCTGAGAGGATCGTTAGATACAGATACACAATTCATTGTACGCTACTAAGGTCTCCAAATCTCTCCTAGACATATATGGACAGGTCTCCCACAGGGATCTGTTTTAAGCCCCCTACTTTTCAACATATATACATATAACCTTGATCAGTGTGTTAATCCTTTCGCTAATATCCTTCAATATTCAGATGATCTAGTACTTTACAAAGCTAGTAATTCTTTCTCTGAGGCAAATGCGTCACTAAATTCTGCTCTGTTCTATCTAAACGATTGGTTGGATAGCCATCATCTTAACCTTTCACCTTCCAAAAGCTGGTCTGTTGTCTTTTCCCGTAAAAGAAATATTCCTTCCCCCAAATTGGTTTGCAATAATGAAGTTATTCCTGTGTATAACTATGTAAAATTTCTAGGAGTGCATCTTGACTCCAAAATGACGGGTTTTACCCATTTTAACCAATTTTAAATTTTTAATTGCAGAAGTGCGAAAAAGGTGTAAATGTCCTGAGGGCTCTCTCAGGGGTTTGGTGGGGCTCTTATTTATGCAGCCAAAAACTTCTGTACAATGCAATTATACATAGTCATTTTGACTATGGAGCATTCATTTTTGAACCTTGTAACAAAGCACCACTCAATAATTTAGATTTGCTGCAAGCAAAATGTCTACGTATAATTATAGGAGCCATGAAATCTTCGCCCAAAAATGCTTTGCAAGTTGAATGTTCCGATCCCCCTTTATCATTGCGTAGACCATATATTTTTATGATAGATTTGTTTTTAAAATGTCACAAGAATCAAACCATTTATTATTACCAAGGCTTGATCTGCTTTGTCAAAAAATCCTAAACTCCCGATATTGGGTTAATAAAAATCCTCCTCGATTAGCCTAGAGTTACAGCAAACTAAAATCTTTAACATATCCTATTTCCCAAACTCCCATTAACCCATTCTTTAGATGTGACTTTGAAGTACTTGTATACTCCCCCTCAACCAACTTTGATCTGGGTATCCTTAAAGGAGTATCCTTAATGCCAATATATTATTTAATGAGTATGTGCTTCAACATTTTTCAGACTGGCTTTTAATGTTTTCAACAGTCTAAGGATGGTTATGTGGGTTCTGCTGTTTGGATCCCTAAATTTAAAGTTGTTTTCACATTCAAATGCCCCCCTACTGCATCTGTTTTCACAGGTGAATTTCATATGCAGAGTCACATAACATTAAAAAAGCAGCTATATTTTCAGACTCTAAAAGTTGCCTCCAGGCAATCACACGCAATTTATTTCGATCCAAACAGAAACACCCCATTATTTTAAATATTAAACAACTATAACATTGCTTTATGTTGGGTGCCTGGTCACAGTGGCATAACAGGCAATGAGGAAGCCGATAAATGGGCGAAAGAATCCATAGCATCTGGATCTCCTCTACACTTTAAATGTTACACACCCGATTTAGTATGTCATGCTAATACTCTTCTGGCAGAGACTTGGGACTCTTTAAACTACCAGACTTCATACTTGTCGATATTATGGCTCTATACAACAGACAATCCGCCCAAAGCCTTGGTTCTTCAAGTTTCACAATGCCAGTCAAAAAGCTACCCTCATTATTTGCAGATTACGATTAGGTCATGCATGTACTCCTGTGTTTTTAAATAAAATCCGTGTGCGTGATCATTCCATCTGTGAATGTGGATTGGATGAGGGTTCTCCTGATCACATTTTCTTTAGCTGTTCTAAATATTCCATTTCTTTGTATGATCTGTTACCTCCCTCTATTCCCCGTCCAATAAATGTTCAATCCCTGTTGTGTTATACCAATACCTGCATTATCAAATTAATAAGCTATTACATAGATCACTTCCAAATAAAATTGTAATATAATGTAGTTACTTATATGTGTAGTTGTGAAATGTTTATTGTGTTGTTTATTCTAACAATTTAAATAAAATATATGTGTTTTCGTCCATTATTTGTTATGTGTTAATTTCAGGTGGTGGCAATATCTCAATGAATATGTCTTTCAGCATATACCGATCACCTGCAATTGTACAGTGTCTTAGTCACAATGCAGACATTGGCAAAATCCCATTAAAAGAAAATTGGGCAAAAGCCATTAAAAAAAACACACACATAATTTATTTTTTTTAAATAAACCAAAGGCAACAAAACTGGACTCTCAATGAACATTGAAAAAACATGACAAAAGATCAAATAATAGCAGATCAAGGCATTATTATTGAATATTATTTTGAAGAATATACCTATTTGGGTCAAATAATATCAGTAAGTGATAAAGAAGAACAGCAAATGGCTGGAATAGGTATTGGAGCCTAAAAGATGTTATGAAGAACAAAGACATATCCATGAAACTAAAAAGAAAACTATTTAATACCTACATACTACCAGTATTAACATATGAGTGCAAAACATGGGCACTTACCAAAATGTAACTTGGCTAATTAAAGGTATGCCAGCATTCAAAGGAAAGGAGGAGGTTGGTGTAAAAAGAATTGATAAGCAATGAATTTAGGATCTTAAGAACAGATCAGATATGCAATATTAGATAATAACAATCTACTGTAAAAATTAAAAAGTTGAAATGGAGTTAGATTGGGCATATGATAAGAGGGAAAGATAAATGGTGCCATTCAGCCACAATAAAAGAAATAGAAAGCGGAGACGGCAGTTCAAAAAATGGGTTGACTAAATTGTAGAAATGGCTGGAAGGACTTGGACAAGACTAGTATATAGTTAAAAAAGTAAAAAGGTTGGAGGAAGCCTTTGCCAGTGGGCACACAGACTAGGAAATATAATTATAATAACCAGTGTTGTCAAAACCAAGAAAAAAAAATTAATCAAATAACACAATGAGATCTAATAGCATAATTTATGAGAATGACAATGTAAACTAAAATAACATAGTAATAATCAATGTTTTTAATTTAATAATTTCTTATAATATATAATATGGGGGATACTTTTTTTATAATATATAATTATTAATAATAACAATGGTAATGAAATTCATAGACATAATCAAATATTCTTTTAAATTAAATATGATATATACATACGAGTATATTAGGAAAAAATGTATTGTATAAGAATTAATTGAGTTTTCACTATCAAGTGTGATGTATAAAAATATAATAATGTAATTAATCTGAAAAGGAAAAAATAAAACAAAAACAATAATTATAAAACCAACTTATGCACTACAAAATTCTCACCGGAGAACTAACCAAATTGTAAAATGTTTGTGAATCGTCTGAATAAAAGGTATTTTATTTGTTAATAAAACAATGTTGCCTGAGATTGGAATATATGTGTCTGCTCTCATTGTGCCTGGGAACCTTGCTACCTATCATCTTGTGGGGCTTTATATCTTTGGTCCATACCTTGTACCTATGCCTACATCTTTTGGAATAACGGGCATGGGGTCCTTTAATATAATTTTACTCACATACTTATTTCATTTTCTCTCACTAATTAATGTCAGCCTGTAATAAATTTAAAATTTATGAAATAATTGAGTATTTAAACAGTTTATCAATTCAAATTATTTATTTGTAGAATAATTAAAAGTGGTTGATAGTTACCAGATAATATATTATCAAGTAGTTGTTTTATGTGCAATTTCCATAACCTAACATTTTGAGATCTATGATTGTTATTAGAAAATTAATCAATAAATTCCGAAAAATATGACCAATCTGACTAATAATTGCTAATTTCGTTTTTTTTTACATTCTGTTTTTAGTAGACCGCACATTAGTAGTAAATTGTATTACATCTATTTCATTTGTTTTTCAACTTGTATTTAACACCGCATCAACGTAACAGATGCTTTAGAAATAACTTCAAATGAATGATATTGTTGGAGTAAACATTTACCAACATAAGTCGAATTGGTGCAATTTTGCAAGAAGCTGACAAAACTAATCCTGAAGATTTTAAAAAATGTAGTGAGCAAGTTGTAATAAAGATTAAGGATCTTAAATACTTCAAATGTTATAATGGGTTTTTAATTTTATCCAAAATTTTATTCAGTGTAGTCATGTAGTTAACATAATTTTACAATCACAAAAAGTTTAAAACAGTATTGAAAAAATAACAGCAGTTGCCTGGTAACTAATCTTTAGTAAGCCTAGTATCTCAGACAGGTTATTGAAATTAGCCATCCTTCATTTTTTTAGTAATTATTAATAATGTAATTCATCATTAATTACATTATTAATAATTACCAAAAGATTTATTATCAGAAGTTTAATAGGAAAAATATGGAAGTTTATTATTTCATTATCAGAAGAATACAATACAAAAAGGAATATATATCCATTCATAATTAATTTTTATATATTATAAGAGGTGTATTATTTATTATGGTTATGGTAATGTATGGTTAAATTTAAACAGCCTTGTAATCAATTCATTTTTAATAATTTATGTAAGAATATATAAATAACAATAACAAACATTATATAATAAGGTTGGTTACATATTTGCACACCAAAATGTGGAAGAAAATGTTGGTACGAATAAGTATTTTGTAACTTTTAAGCACACATATTCCACAAGTAAATAAATTTCATGTCATTTCATTTTATTATCACATTGTAAGTGATTTTAAATATATTTCCAGTCAGTGTTTTCTTGTCTTTTCCTATAAATTTACATTGATGTTTCCTAGCAAAACTTAATTCAAGGACATCCTACAAAGTAAAGTGAATATTTTTAATAGGTTGCTTGAAATGGGACATACACCCTTATTCAAGAAGCCATCAAACTCATAAACAATACTTAGTTCAATATCAGTTCTAAGTATTGCTCATGATATCAGTTCTAAGTATTGATCATCCCTCATCAGGCGCAGCTAAAACAATGTACACATTCCTATCAAATGATAAGTTAAATATATGTTAGATTTAAGTTATTAGAATAAGAGTTTGTAAGATTGCCATTTTCACTGTGTGAAAAAATCTCTAAATAAAGATTAAAAAAAAAAAGTATTGTTCATGAATTGGATGGCTTGACATAAGAGACGCACAGCTAAATGTACTTCGCACAGAGTTTTTTAATTACTTAGCCAAGTACACTTCTTGAATACGGGTGTGAGTAACTAAGAATTTAGGAAATTAAGGACATGAATTGAACTACCAGTGGTATGAAATTTAGTTTGTTCAACACTACAGTTACTTCTTCACAATATAGTGCAGTAACTTAGCCACACATAAACACATGCCTTGCATGACGTAACAGCACAGCACATTTTTAATTTTGTAAAAAGTAAAATGTTCAAAATGATAATTTTAATTTTATTATCAAAATGTTAATTTACTAAATTATGTTAAGTCAAAATTTCTCACTAATCTATAAGATCGAATGTATTAAATAACAAGCACTGCAAAGCTTCTTAAAACAACAAACAATTTTAAATGTGTGAATTTGTGAATTTTAATGTTAAATGACAGTTCAAAAATGTTCAAATCCAAATTTCAAATCAACTTATTACAACCTTGATATTTTAAATTTACATCTAATGGTGTTTTTATGGATACTGTTGATATGTTGTTTGTTTATAAAATTAGATCAAGAAGTTACATTACATATAAACAATGTTTTCAAGCAATTTTGGCATAAATTCAAATCTGAAATGTCATCTTAAAACAAAATCAGATTCATACCTCTTGCTGGAAAATTTATGTACACAAAAAATGCGAAACATTCAATTAAGTATAATATCTTGAGTTTGTCTCAATTAACATGTAAATTGCAGCTTAGTCATGTTTTTGATAATTGGCTCTAGTCAATAGCGAATACTTTCGAGATATGTGATGAATATTTTTTATCGTCATGTAAGTAACTATTTATTAAACGACACCACAGCTTTAATAAGTTTATATAGCAACATACAAAACGTTTGGGTCCAAGGCCTCAACTAAATGTTAAATAATATACGAAGTTTAAGTAACACTCACCCCATGAACCAGTCGACAGTGTCGCGCAGGTACTCCGGGAGTCGCTCCAGCTTGATAGTTTTTTGAACCGCACTAATTAAAACAACCGAAACAAATTGTCAGCAATAGCCCGATTAACCGCAAACAGTCACAAACGATCCCATCACTTTTCTATTAAACTAAAAAGCTAAAACAACAGTTAACTTTTAAAATCCTGCTATCTAGAGCGTGTCAAAGTCGATGAAAGACTTTAAATTTTTCATACAAGCAGCTGAGCAGAACTCGCCATGTTGCGCAACTTCACTTTATATTTTTAAGAAATAACGATACTATCCTACTACTATTTCAATTTACAATTTACATTACCTAAATAGATAATAATTGTATTTAAAATTAAACCTAAATTCAGTTTTCACCACAAATAATGATTTGAGAACTTTACTGATGTTCAGCTGTCAAAAAATTGCAGTAACTTTGACAACTGACTGTGACTGAAGGCCTTGCAGGGCTGCCAATTACATCGGGTATTCGGGAATAGCATCCGTTCCAAGTAAAGAAAACAGTAGATATTATTTCCATAAAGGTGTTACATCTGTAAATAAATATGTATATATATAAAATATATGTACGTATATGTATAAAATATGTATATATTTAAATCTAATAATCATTTCTGAACCGACTCATAAAATCCTTTTTTATACGAAAGGTGGTCTTCCATGGTGGTCCCATTGCCATCAAGCTTGGATCTGATGTACATATTACTTTATTATTAGTGGATCCGATTCTTGCATCCATTGCAAAGAGTAAAGTAATAATAGGGAAAATCTATTGTCATTTTGAGAAATCTCATTAATATAATATTTGCTACTTTATTAACAATGTTGTTAGTTTTAGAGATTTCCGTTCGGATCGGGTAAATTCGATAAATATATATAAGGGAACACTCGTAAATTACTAATTCCCCCACTTATGTTAAATAAGACAATATTTGAGTTAATAAATAAATTTAATTGAACTTCCAATTTTAAAGTAATAATATGTATGTCTTTCATTTCAAAGAGCTAGTACTGTGGAGCCCCTGCCCAGAATTGCCCAACAGTACTCCATATAGGGACGAATTAGCTATTTGTATAGTTGTAAGCGATGGGACGGCTTAAAATACTGTCTTGCTTTGCTGCGGCTAGTTTAGCCTTCTCACCGAGTACAACAATGCAGGCTGTGGCAGTTAGGGAAACGCTCTCAAAACGAGGACATGCGAAAAAGGGAGTCTTTAGCGGAAAACGCACAAACTTGTGTCTTGCTAGGGTTAAATTGCACCCGATTCTGCTGTCCCTATAACCAAATTTCAGACAAAAGATTGTCAACTTTAGACACAAGTTAGTTTAATGTCATTGATATGCAGAAGAAACAGAGTAGGAGAAATCACACAGCCTTGGGGAACACCAGCGTTGACAAGCTTGGACTCCGAGCACATACCCTTGACAACGACCTTGATGCTACGCTCCGTCAAAAAACTAGTCAATCATTGCATAACTTCTCAGGAAGACCGTAAGAAAGAAGCTTCAATAGAAGCGCCTCGTGCCACATCCGATCAAAAGCTTCCGCTATGTCCAAACTGACAGCCATTCTCTTTCTCCTTGCTTTCGACTGCTTATGCCCATCAGTGAATTAAGATACTCTTTGGTGTTATGTAAACTTAAAGATCACCAGCTGAACGAACGTTCTAATCACATTTTAAAGTAGCCAAACTTTGTATTTTTTTAGATACGTATTTTAGTTTTAGCAGTATTTCTGTGTTTGACATATTTTTTAAAATTATTTTTAAACAAATATTTGCACCAAAAATTAATATTTCATTTTGAGATAACGAAATTTGTTGATAATACAAATATAATTAGAAAATTGTAAGTGCTATTTGCGCATCGCTTACATCCGTACATTCATTCGTCTTCCTCACAGCTATGTTGAAGTAACAAAAATGGTCACATACTTAATACGATGGAACTAACGTTACTGCAATTAACATACCACGCCACGTTTGGGTACTACTGACCAATTAAAAACAATAAACTCACCAACAATTTATTCACAAAATATTGAATCACTGTCACTGAATCTTTAGTAAACAGAATATAATTATATCTCTTAGGTACAAGTTTTTTACGCTGTGAAAAACTCGCTACCCACCTAATCCACGTATGAAAAATCCACATTTCAGTTTAGTTATATTACTCTGTAGTTGGATCGGTACCAAATGGTCGATTTGGTGGCATTTTGTACAACTTTGTGAGGTTAAAGTGCACAAATGAGATAATCACAAAGAAATAAGTATATCTTGCCGCTAAATCTCATTAAATGTGCTTAAGTAATGAGGCCACATCTGATAGAAACATCGTCAATTTATTGGAACATAAAAATAGTGTTTTTTAAGTAACTGTTTTTTTTACAGAGGGTACGGCAATTATTTGTTGAACAGGGGGGTGATTATGTAACTCAGTTACCAACTCAAAATGGATGAGTGTACATCGAATCGCTGTCAAATGACGTGTTTTGTATTTACTATCTCCAGTGACCAACAGAAATATAATAGAGATAGCAAAAACACAAATAACGTCATTTGATGTACACTATTACAGTTTGAGTTGACAACTGAGATACATAATCACCCCCCTGAACAGCAATTTTCCCATTTGTGTATGGCAGCTCCAAATGTAACCAGCGGGGCTAGAATGTACACTTTCGTCTTGGTACGATCGCGTCGTTTCGTTTGGACGATGGTCTCCTTTCGAAACGTCAACGTTTCTTAAAAAGCTAGAATAATCAAGACTTCAAGCGATATCGTGCAGACGTTGAACAATGACAGAAATTGATTGGAAAAATTGAAATTTGTCTCTATGGAAACGACGTAAAAAGTGTCAAAGGCTTGGCGTCAATTTCTTTTTTTAAGCATATGGCTTTAGCCCTAGATTATAGTTATTGTAGCAAAGAGTTTGTAAGTTTCCTACTTAATAAAAATCCAAATTTATCAAATATTGTTTGCCGTTGACGTGTTCCGGTTCGGAGGGTTAGGTAGCTGATAAACTTATTTTTGCTCGAGGACTAATATTTCGGTCCCAGGTTGGCAATACACCATTACCTACCACCTTTAGTGTCTCTAGACGACGTGAATTTCTTACCATCAGGACATTCGTCTGCTTGTGTGCCTTCCAATAGCAAAAAAATAAATAAACAAATTAAGTAGCAATTCGTGATACGCAATAGATACAAAACTGGAGGAGCAAAAAAATAACTCGTAGTACAAAAAACGTAATAAGAAGAAAGAAAACAAGAAAATATAAAAAATAAAAATTTAATCAAAACGAAATACTTAATCATTTAAAATTACGTAATTAATAAATATGAAACATACGATTAGTTCTAGAAACGTGGCATCTGCCAGGGATATAATCATAGATTTAGGGATATTATCTGTGATCAAAAATTATATCATCTGTATTCTATGATTGTAGGCAGTGATGCCAGGTTCACTGTAATTACCATTGACCTCTAAGTATAACAGCAGATTCGCTGTAATTTAGCTGTTTTTTTCGTTTTACTGTATACTGTATCACAAAATACAGTGTATGAAATTTACTGTATTAAGTTAATGTTTAAAAACGATACATCTGTCTGTCAAGAGTCTACCTTAAACGAAACGCAACGATGCTCTAACTCTCATATGTAATGATCGGGAAATGCCCCAAAATAGTCTACTTTTTTTGAATGGTGTCTATTTATTCGACCAAACGTAAATAAATGGTTTTTGTATATATTTTGTGGACTGTAGTCTGTAGAGCAGTTTTGGAACTGTACGGATATCCGAATAGTGCAACGTGATTTTACGTTGACTTTGTGTGTAACGAAATAATTTTATCGTATTTTTATTTTAGCACTTGCCCTGTGCTTGGGTTAAATTGCTATTAATGCGGGTAGTTGATGAATGAGATGTTGATGAACGTGATGAGCTCATTTAGTAGTTACACAGAACTGTTTATCTTCAGGACATAACTACCCGCGTTAACAGGTAAGAAAGGAGTTAAACATTTCGCCACGGGACTTGAATCCTCAGTAGCTCAATTGGTTAGAGCATTCGCCGGCTTGAGACGAAAGGTTACAGGTTCAAATCCTGTATCGGGTGAAATTTTTTCTTTCTTTGCAATTTTATAGAAATAATTTTAGTTACCGCCATTTGAGTAATTTTGAGTAAGTATCTCAACGCCCATATCCCCGCAGAAGTAGGGAAAAGGCAAACCATGTCACCCACGACTAGCCGAAGACACTAAAGTCCCAAAATGTGGTAGGTGCAGTGCAAAATCTCGGGCAACGTTTGTTTTATTATAGAAAATTGAAAACACAAATTTAATTGTTTTCTGTTGGCCGACTCAGGAATCGAACCCGGGACCTAAAGCAGTCAAGTCCAACTTTGGACCGCTAGATCACAAAGGCGATAACACAGATAACAGAAGTGACAGTGCAGATCATAGTTCGTCACTAGAACATCTTTTTGAAGCAGCAATGCCACCAGTTTTGTAGACCTTACGATTGCAGCTTTCACCTAAAAAAATTATGAGCAAAACGAGCCATCTCTGAATGAAAAGGATATTGAGTTATATTTATTGTAATAATTTACTGTAAAAGCACTGTATTTTACTATCTGATTTACTGTATTTTAAACAAAACTACTGTATTTTTATATCCAAAACACTGTAAATTTACAAATCTGACCTGGCAACACTGATTGTAGGTATTGTTGACATTTGACATAGTACCTACTATAGCCTGCGGGGTTAGAATGGGGCGTATTACATTGTCAATATTATCATGATCCTAATATCGCGATATCGCAAGTATTGAAAGGGGCTATTACATTTGTCAATAATATCATCATCAGTATACAGTTGAATGCATTAGAGTGAAGTTGTGTTTCACATTCGATTAAAATTAAGTTAATCCGAATTCTACATGGATAACAATAGAAAAGCAACTATAGCAATAAAAATACTCGTATTAACGTTGAAATCTAAAGAGAAGAGATAGTGCCGGACTCCTATGCAGAATAGACCATCTGCCTTTCGGCCAGTCAGCTCGTAAAAGGCGAGCATAGGATTCCCGTCACTAGCACCGTGACATCGTACTAGGT
>NJDC01004401.1:27176-41283 GCA_002245475.1 Calephelis virginiensis
ATGACCTTTGAGTAAATATTCAAAAGACATGATTTTCTTATTTTATTGCAGTTTGCACAATATTGTCTTAGTTACGGCATATTTTATAAGTCCTAAAAACAAACGTTAGATTATTATTAAATTACATTAAAGGAAAAAAAGGCGCGCAAACTTTATAACTTCTTCTTTTTCTTTCTTTCTTTAAGTATTGGCCTTCACGTTAGTGTTTTGCCATTAGTCAAATAGAAATTTGCATCAAACTTTAAATCAATTTTAATCAAATATAATTAGTCATCAGTCATAAGTCGTCAGTAAGTCATGTCTGGGTCTTAAGTAAAACGGTGGCTTCGTTACTCAAGCTCGTCTATTGAGATTTGGCGGCAGCGAGGAATTAAGACGATACACCAATTTCTTCATGATTACTTGATTTGTGCACTTTCACTGAACAAAATTAATCTAATTCCCACCTAAATTAACTAATTTCACTCGATACAAACACGAAATTCAATAACTATGAAAAAATTACGACCATCTTCATTCACGATGGCGCCAAAACTCAACTTTATAACTTTGACATTGGCAGAATCATCTTCAGTAGGTTAGATGGAAATTGCCAGATGAAAGAATAGAATAGAATGTTTTACTTATTTTGGTTTGTTTTTCGTAATCTAAAAAATAGACCTTGACGAGTAGTTTCGCACACTTAACTCATTTTCAATCATATTGTGGGTTGGATCCTTTTTGATAATCTACGTCCAATTATCCTGCAAGTTTTTAAGTTAGCTTCTGGACTTTATAACCATAGTCTTATGTGTTACAATTGTTAAGTTTTGTATTGAAGGTACTTAAATATCAGAACATAAGCTATTTACTTTGTTTATAAAAAATACTATACCAAAAGATGGATGAATATTCTTTATTCTTTCAGGCACAAACTACTGAACTGTTTTTGATGAAACTTCTCTGTATATAGTTTACCACTGGTGTTAGTGCTGTGCAGCACTTACCCGGGAAGGGATCCACCGCCTTACTTATTCCTGCTGCCATAACGACATCGTCGTGTTCCGGTCCGGAGTGTACCGGTAGACTTGAACAATAGCCCTAACATCCCGGCCATATGACAGTGACTCACCTATAATATCTGTGCTGTTCATAGTCCACGATATATTTTACCATCAGGAGAGCCGTAAGCTTATCCACTGACTTATAACAAATACCTACATCATATTTATCAGAATAGCTTATGAAATGCATTTATTTTTTATTTTGATATTTTCCATCATCGGCGCTTGGTAAAACAAGTAAGGTAAGTTTCTTGCCCTAATGATGCTGTTATGCGAAACCGGAAAGCTATTCATAAATTAATAAATTATAAGTGATATGTAAAACAGTATAAGTGATACTTCATTTAAAAATATGAAATAAAATGCAAGCGGGTTGAAGCTAGTGTAATTGTAAAATAATGAAGAATTGAAATGTTTTTGATCAACTTTCGTAATTTGGTCTTACTTAAACGATTTAAAGATAATAATAATTATTGTCAACCGACATTTCACATGTGTAGCGTGTTGTGGTAGAAAGTGTGTGTGCCCGAGTTTTTTAAATTTTCTTTTGGACATTTTTTCATAGCTAACAATAACCTACAATTTAGGAAGAAATTTGGTTTCGATATTTGGTTGCATCAATCTAATACAATCAGTCCGTATCATAGAATAGGAAGGTTGAACTTCAAAGGTACAGTAACAATGTGATAAGTGGCATACCTACTGCCAACCGGGCACTAAGACAGTTCCGGGCAACGTTTTTGTTAAAAAAAGCGTCCAAGTGTGAGTCGGACTCGCCCATAGAGGGTTCCGATGCAGCTTCATGTAAAAATCCTTTGAAGTTGAAATTTGCAATAATTCATTGCTTAATTCTTATACAGATTACGTCACTAAGTTCGCGAATCGCTTTCTTAGGCCTTAGAAATGTGTAAGCAAACACGGTAGATCAGAGAAACTTAAGCAATAGACACAGATTTAAAATATCAAAGACATTATTGAGTACGAGCAAGGTGTATGGAAGGGACAAAGTAAACGAGAGAACGCTGCGGCAAAAATGCGTAACAAAAGGGGTTAGTGAAATTTGATAATCAGACGTTGTTTAGAAAATGTGTTATTATTCTGGTTTGTTTGTATCTTTATGTTAAAAAAAATTGTTTCCGTAAGTTATAGTGTAGTCAGTGTAAATTTTATGTTTTTCCTAAAGCAACCTGAAAAATAGATCAAAGAATCAAATAGTTTTTATTAAAAGGTAAAAGTAAGTGATGTTGGACATTTAATATTATAAGATATTTACTAATTATGGTATTATGGTTTATTGTTAATGATGGATCGCCATGATATCCAAAACCTGACGACAAATATGTAACATTTCATAAGAGGCAAAAAAAATCTGAAAGCTGTTGCACAGACAAAAATCATTTCGAGACCTCTTTTAGGTTGTTTTGCTTAGTGAAAGCCCAACTGTCTGCTAAAACAACAAAGCGCGAATTTGCTGATATATCAATAACAATACATGACTATGAACTGCTCCTTATTCAGTTATTTTGAATTTTCTTTAACAAAATTAACTATGGTCTATTAATTTGATCGCCTCTGTGGCGTCGGACTTGTCTTCTTGAGGTTTCCATCCCCGGATCGGGCAACAAAAGAAAAAAGAAAACTTGTATTTTCTTTTGAAATTAACGTTGCTCGGGACTGGATATGTGCCACCTATCACATTGTGGGACTAAACTAGTGTCTTCAGCTAGCCGTGGGTGCCCTGGTTGTGCCTCTGCCTACCCTTTGGGGATATGGGTTTTGGTTGTTAGCATGGGGAACCTCCAAAATTTATTGTTATTTCTGGGTCAAAATCTTAATGCAGTCCACAGAATACAAGTTTCAGAAAAAAAGTGGCTTGACATACGGACGGCCAGCAGACATGACGAATCTATAGGGGTTCCGTTTTCGGCCCTTCGGCTACAGAACCCTAAAAACAAATATATAATAAGGATAACTTATATTTATAAAGATTTAATTATCGCCTCTGTGGTCTAGTGGTCCGGGTGTTGGACTTGACTGCATGAGGTCCTGGGTTCGAATCCCGGGTCGGCCAACATAAAGAAAATTTGATTTTTCTAATTTAAAAAAAATGTTGGTCGGGATTGGAAATGTGCCCGGTTGGCGATAGGCTTGCCACCTATCACATTGTGGGACTTAGTGTCTTCGGCTAGTAGTGGGTACCTTGGTTGTACCTCTGCCTACCTCTTCGGGGATATGGGCGTGAAGATATTTTTTTTATAAAGATTGAAGTAAAATAAAAGCGTTTTAAATTACACAGAAGTATATTTCTCATCCGGAATACATATTTACCGTAACTTAGATTAACCTCTCATCGATTCACAGCTTCATTACAAACCGCCCCGACACGTTACTCTGGGGAACTTTTTTTTAGGTAATTTTACATACTTTAGTTTAAAAAATACAAAGAAATACAAAGAAATTTAAGCAATCTTACGTTACCACTATGTCCATTTAGTATTGAAAATAAACGATCATGATATATCATTAATAAAATTGATTTCTCTCCATAGAATATATCTTACAATTCAAACTAATCGTCGCTCGCCGCGCGCAGGGATCGGAGTGCACTCATACGTTCAAACGAACACTATACATTGTATATTTGTAAAAGTATCAAAATCGAGTAAAAGGCCTACAAAAAATTATCTCGAGATACTAACATTCGTTTACGTGTTAAACCTAAAATTGACCTATTTAACGGCGGGCCCGTACGGGGCGCGGGGCCGGCGTTAAACGATAACCGAAAAATGTAATTTAAACTATTTGGCTTAACAATATGATGTGAGATGTCTCGGCGCTCAGTCCTCCGCCTCCTCCTCCTCCGACTCCTGCTGCTGCAGCCAAGTGAGCCACGTGTTCACCTGCCGGACACAACACCGTCAATTTTGTTAAAGGTCTACTATACACAAGATCGCCACGCATCAGTAACATCTATGATGTCTATGGGGACGGTTGAGTTCTACCACCATGAACGCTTTATATTTATTTCCATCTTCATAAATGTTCGCTTTTATAACCAACTTTATGATATACATCATAAGGTCATCTTTCTCCGATATTAGTATTATTGAAATAATACTGTTTTAAGAGCTTATGGTAACCCCACAGAAGAATCTTCTGCTTGTTTGCTACATTAAAACATAGGCAAAAAATCTTTCCTTAGCAGACGACGTATCTTAATAAGGGTATACGTTAAAAAATACATCAGTGACAGCGTTGTCAGTTTCCTTAACATCATATAAATAAAAAACTCGTGTTTGAGTGTTTGAGATCCTTCAAATCGGCTGGACAATTTTATGTATATTTGGTATTTATGGCAACAGATTTTAAAGTATATTTGATACTTAAGACTTAGACTAAGACTTAGACTTAAATCGTCGCGTTTTATAAACATTTTTTAAATTATTGTTTTGAATTAAATATCTACAATTAATCGTGAAGTAAAATCGTGAGTATCCCGTATAAATAATTTAAAAAATGTTTACATATGATACAGTTAGCCAGATGATAATAAAATGTTATTTGAACGCGGGCTGTATAAAATGTTTTCGTGATAATAATTATTAGTGCAAGCATAATTTGTGTGTGTGAAGTGTAAGGGTATAGTCAAGGGTTTCACCTGGAAGAGTGCCTCTCCTTTGCCAGGGTACGCGTCGGTGACGTCCTCACGCCAGCGCAGGAACGCCTCCTCCTCACACACCTCCAGGTTGTACAGGTACATGAACCACCGCAACAGCATCCCTGAACATATCGGGCGTCAAGTTACACAGGCTCGGTACCGACGGGAGGAAACAAAGAGGAAGGGCAAAAACTCACCTTTGGGGTACCTGTGCTGGTGGGCGTGCAGCTGCACGGCGTACACGGCAGCCAGCTGGAGGTCGGGGCGGCCCTCGGTCAGCGCAGTGAGCAGCGGCGCGTAGGCCTCCGCCAGCGCCTTTTCCCGTTCGAGCGCCGCCTTGTCGGGCGCCGCGGCCGCGCCCGCCGCCGCCGACACGTGCGCCGCCAGCAGCGCCACCAGCGCCGACACGAAGGCCGCGTTCCCGCGCACCGCCGGCTCCACGTTGGCCTTGATCCAGCGGTACAGCGCGGGCGGCGCCGGCTCGGCGGCCAGCTGCCGCGCCAACGCCGCCTGCACGCGCAGCTGCGGCGCCAGCGTGCCCAGCCCGCGCTCCTCGAGCGCCGCCAGCGCCGCGGTCGCGGAACCTTCGCGCTCGACAGCGTACGCGCCCACATTCAACTTCGTGTCGGCCGCGAGGTCGCGTAGGCGGTCCTCCCCACCCGGGGCCACGGCCACCGCCTGCAGCGTGTCCAGCAGCAAAGGGTGGTGTGCACCGCCCTCGCACAGCGCAGCCAGGTCGGCGGCGGCCAGGAGGCGTCGCGCAAGACAGGCGGCCAGGAGCGGCGCGAGGCGCGGATGTGGCGCGCGGGCGGCCACCAGCGCTCGCAGCGCGTCCGGCTGCGGCGCACGGCGTAGGGCGCGGGCGACCGCAGCGGCGGCGGCGGCGGCGCGCGCCGGCTCCGGCACAGCGTCGGCGAGCGCATGCTCTAACGCGGCGGCGACGACGCGGCGCACCAGCTTGTCGGGCAGCTGCAGCTCGCGCAGACGACGCAACGCGGCGGAGGACGGCTCGGCCTCCTCGGCGTCCGAGTCCCCGGCGCCGCCCTCCGCCGCCGCCAGCTCCTCCACCGCCTCCGTGGCCAGGCGACACGCCTCCTCTTTGTTCGGACCCTGAAGCGGTTCAAGTTGTAACTTAAAATAAATTCTAATGCGCCGTGACGACATTTATGATAAGTAAATTACTTATTTAATCTTTTAATAATAATCTCACGATTTTTTTGCAAGTGATGGTGCGTTAATAGGTACTTAAAATCGGTAAATAAGTTTTGGAAAATAGCCAGAAAATAAAATCATATAAACAAATATATCATTATCTGTTTTGTGTTTACCATATATGCTTTCACATTAATTTAATAAACAGATATTTTATATAGTTTGTCAGTTACAGATTAGCCTACTCATAACACTTGATAACCTCTATTACTCATTTTCATAACATTTGAATTGTTCATAACTAAAGCACTGTCCGTACAGCCGTTTAATAACTTAAATAGTGACGGGTAACAAAATACCTACTTTGTTTTGGAACTATCCGATTGTATACAGATTAATAACCTCACCTAAAAAGAATACATTAAGTTTTGGAGATTTTCCTCCTTTGTAGTAAACCGATTTTGTGCGTGATTTATTTTTATCAAAAGTGAAGACAGCGAGAAATATGTGGCTTCACTGACAGTAATAGATAATAATAGATGTAAAAGGTTTCGCTAATTTGTAGCCAGGGTTTTAGACCCAACGTGCGAATCTACAAACTACTCATTCCTGCGGACCGAAACACTATCCCTATAGCGACTGGAGAAGCTAAAGTGGTGGATCCCTACCCGGGCAAATGGCTGCACAGCACTCGACCACCACAGTTCTTGTTGGTAATGAGCAGCAGACAGTCTGTTCTACACAGAGGACACACACCCACAAGGGAAAAAAATCTTTGAATATTGTGTACACCTACGTATACGATACATATATTACAAAGACAGTAATAAGTTATTAAGCCACGGGGAAAGTTACCTTGTCTTTCTTCGGTTTATCTTTCTTGTCCGGTGCCGGTTTGATGGTGATGCTGGGCTCTTTGATGAGCGGCGGCGGCGTCGCGAAAGTGGGCGTCAGCACGTCTGCGGACGGGCGGGTGGTCAATTAATTGACTATTTATAATATTCATTACTCAAAAAATCAAAAGTTATGAAACTTTCCAAAAGCAATTGTATATTTTGTTTAATCTGGCCAATATGTCCTAAACTATCACCATTTCCAAATTCAGGCAGTTAAAATAACAATAAAAATTACAATAACACTGTCTACCTATTGCTTCTTATTTTGTATCGTTTTTCTCTATGTTAGATTAGCTGTAAGATATATCTTGTTAGAGATAAGCTCGCCTTTGGTACAATATTTATATTTTTTCGCTGTCAATTCTCGATCACTTGTACAATAAAGTCTAAAATAAATAAATAAAAACTGGCAAATCAAACTCCTTAACAACTGAGATTTTTAAATTTAAACAACATTAAGGTTAATGAAAGAAATTTGCTCGAACTCGTAGGTGGTCCCACGAGCGCACATTTAGGTATTTATAAAAAAAACTATCTTCACGCCCATATTCCCGAAGGGCACCCACGACTAGCCAAAGACCCTTTTTTGTCCGTCCCGGGGATCGAACCCGGGACCTCAAGAAGTCAAGTCGAACGCCGGGCCGATAGACCACAGAGGCGACAGGTATTCATATGAACACTGAACTCATACTCCCGGAAACAGCGTTTAAAAAATGTTTTGATGTTTGGGCTATTCGTTGGCGTAAGTGTATCGTTTCTGAAGGGTGCTCCTTTGATGGTGATAAAAAAAATTTAGAAAATTGACAAACACTGTGTGTTTTTGGTCTTTTCCCGATATTTTCTCGAGCGAGTAGTGTAAGAGGGTGCGAGTGCGGAGTGGTACTCACTCTGCGGCGGGAGCGTGGCGGGCGGTGGCTGGTGGCGGGAGAGGCGGTTGGCGGTGAACATGAGGCTGTTGGCGGCGGGCCGCATCTGCACGTCCTGCAGCTGGGTGTGCGGCGTCGGGGCCACGCGGGGCTTGGTGCGGGGCGCGGACGGCGCGGCGGCCGCGGCGCGACCGTGCTGGCGCGGGAAGTACCCGCCTCCCGCCGACCGCTGGCGGAACGCATCCCGCGCGAATCCGTTACCGAACAGCTTGTCGGGCGAGGCGGCTGCGGCGGGCGTGACGAGGGCGAGCCCCGCCAGCACGTCGTCTAGCGGACGCGCGCGCCCGCCGCGGAAGGGCGGGTGGTCGCGGCGCGGCGAGGCGGGTCGCAGCTGGTGGATAGGCACGGGCCCCTCGGCGGCCGTGGCCCCGCGCGGCAGCCAGCCGGCCCGCCGTAACTCCACCACGTCCCGCAACATAAACCGAATGCGGGGCGCCAGGTCGCGTGACGCGGATAGTGTGTCGATGCGCGCGAAGTACTGGTCCATCAGCCCGCGGCCGCGCTCCGAGTCTAGCACACGGCCGCAGGTGCGCACCAACTGCGCGAGACATTCCAAGTCCTCGTGGTGCTCGGCGTCGGCGCGCCGTGCTAGCAGCAAATTCTGAATACAGCGGTGAAGGATCGACTCCGCCAGGATCTCCAGCTTACCCAGCTCGCCAATGAATTTTATATTGCCCAGCATCTTGCACTTTGCAAGGTGTCTCTTCTCCTCCTCCTCGGGAGTCAGTACCTTATCTTCGAAAGCCGCGAAAGCCTGTGAAGCGTACAAACGATATTTCGTAGTTCGTGTTATTTTTAAGCATTGTAGACATAAGAAGGACTTAACACATTTAAAATTAACAAATTTGTCATCACAAATACATTTCCGAACTCTACTTAGATAAAACAAAAAATAATAGATTGTAAATTTTCAACTGTTAGTTAGTAGTGTTGACTAACGCGAGGTGCGGGTTATATTCCCGAGTAATGAAAATTGAGCTTTTTTTCTCGATTTTATGATAATATCAACAGTGCCCCAGATTTGACAAATGTATGGCTAGCGATAGGGTTCTCACCTATCGTATTGTGGGACTTAGTCCCCTCTTCTATTATTGGGTTCCCCGCTTATCTGCCTTCCTCTTCGGGGATACGGGTGTGATGATACTTATTTCACTAGATGATAGATCGTTGTGCAGCAGCATATTCGACTGGGTGATACCACCTTGCCGATTCCTGGTGCCATCGTCATATCTCGTGCTGAAAGATAGGGTATGCGATAGACTAGTCCACGTCGCGGAGATCACAGCCGTAAGATAGCGGCGCAGCTGCCCGCTCCAACGGTGTCTACAGACGTCAGATGTGAATCCAGCCAGCTCTTACCTGGGCACGATTTTCGAACTCGGTACGACATTTGTTGAGCAGCAGCAGTTTGAAGGTGCAGGGCTGTCCGGGCGGTTCGAAGTTGGGCGCCTCTTCGCTGAGTCGCTTGCAGAGCTGCGCGTACATCGACGAGTACTTAGGCTCGTCGAGTGCCTTCTCGAAGATGAGGAGGATCACGCCCTTGAGCACCTTGTCCGAATCCAGCTCCAGCCCGAGCAAGTCATCGCTCAGCTTTTGGAACTTCTCCGGCGTTAGTTTGTTCAATATGCCCCGCACCTGCAAAAAAAAGTCCTTACTGTTGCTTTTCAACACACGTAATAATATTATAGTAATATATTGGTGATAACGATAAAAGATCATAGATGGCGCACCATACAGTTTGAAAACTAAGTAGTTGGTCTTAAGAAATGAAGATGGCGTTCTTATCAACACGATATTAAAATTTATTATGGTCGAATTTCGACCAATGGGCGACCACTAGTAAAAACACTTTCATTTCATTCATTTAATCTTCACGCTCATATCCCTAAAGAGGTAGGCAGAGGCACAGCCACTAAGTCCCACAATGTGAATCCTGGGCAACATTATTTTTATTAGAAAATTGAAAATACATATTTTATTTTTATGTTGTTTTCCGACACGGGACCTAAAGAAGTCAAGTCCGCCGCCGGACTGCTAGACCACAGAGGCGACAACTAATTGAGATGAAACTAATTGGTTACTAAAATGTATGAAACATATTATATGGCACGTACGATTGGTAAGTTATACCAACGATCCGAGACCAGTGCCACCTTGGCCACATTGTCCACCGGAGGCGGTGGGTGTCACGCAAATGATGTACGTTGCAAATGCACCTTAATTTTTATACAGCGTGTCCAACTATAAGTAACGCAAATATATATTTTGCGTGTAGAATATTTAATGTTATAAATGGTGCTTTTCAATAGCAAACATTTGTGTGATAACTATCCCACAAATGTTTGCTATTAAAGCAATGACACAAATGTTATTCACACACACTAGAAATTTATTTAAATATAATATAGGTTGGCGCGAATATCCAAGAAACGAGGCGTAGCTCGTACTTCATTTAGACACATCTGTAAGGTTACTTTTAAATCTCAATTTTAGGCAAATTGAAAATGGGAATCGGGTCATTTTAGTACTAACGGAGTATTAACAATTAGTTAAAAAAAATCAACATCATCATCATCAGCCGGAGGACGTCCACTGCTGGACATAGGCCTCCTCTAAAGAGCGCCACAAGTCACGGTCACCAGCCGCTTGTATCCAACGACTACCCGTGACTTTGACCAGATCATCAGTCCACCGAGTGGGAGGTCGTTCAACACAACGTCCTGCGGTGCGCCACTTGAGAACCTTTCTTCCCCAGCAGTTGTCGGTCAAAAAAACAACGAATCCAATAAAATAATTTAATGTTTATTATTAACTTCTTGTAATCATTGTTCAGTTGTGTTCAAGAGTACCTACCTAAATAGATATATCCGATTCCGATTAAAATCGAGATTCAAGAGTAACCTCCTGAAAGTATTTTGTAACAGTATATATACGGACCTTCCTGTGTATGACGTCGTGCTTGGCGTCGGGGTCGGGCACCTCGTGGTGCCGCAGCGAAGATGGCGGGACCCAGCGCCGCCTCGGGGGGACCGGCGTCCGCCCCGCGGCGCGCAGCACGGGCCCCGGCTGCCGCGCGCTCTCCGTCTTGCGGCCGGTCTCCTCTCCCGTCCGCTCCGCTCCGCAGCCGCACTCCGCGACCGCGATCACCACAAGATCGCCTCTCGACGATAACCTGCAACGTGAAACAAACCAAATCTCATAACGGCCAGACCACTTGTTTCACTGTGAACACCATACAGTCCAGATGGACAATAGATAATAAGATACATGAGGACTGTATGGTCATACAACTGTTGACTATATAGTGTGCGACAATAATAATAATAAATAAATAATAAATATCTATAGACGAATTACACAAACTGAATCTAACCCCAAAGTAAGAAAATATGCTTGTGTTATGGGTGTTAGACAACGATATAAATGCATAGAAATACTGAAATAGATACCAGAATAAATTTAATAAACACCCAGACCCGGAAAATGCAGACATCTAAATGTTCATCACACAAATGCCCGCCCCGGTCGGGAATCGAACCCGAGCCTCGCAGCTGATCGGTGTACGCTAGTCACTCGACCAACGAGTAAAAATAAACACAAGTATATAATACTAGCTGACCTAGCGAACTTCGTAACGCTTGACATTAACATCTAGTAACAGGTTGTATGGATTAAAGAATTGTCAAATTCCCATTTATATAACATATATTTTTTATATAGGTGTATATTTTTTATTCCATACAATCTGTTACTAGATGTTAATGTCAAGCGATACGAAATTCGCTATTAAAAATTATAGCAAAATTGGTATATGGTGTTAGTAAATGAGGATCCAATTTTATACATGTATAATATATGTACAAGAGGTCACTAGATGGAGCAGCCAAGATATGAACATGTATTTTGTTAAATCAATGTTTTAACACAAAAACCTGTTACAATGTTGACGCTTTTACGGTGCGATGCCATCTTTACAGACCAAGAAACAAAATGTTATGTCTGAACGCGAGAACCAATGTCATCTTACACGAGAAATACAAAACAAACAAAATGAGTGCAGTTATTATGGCGACAGAACTAAGGAAGACTCTGGTTACTTTTGAGGGAGACACGTCGCAGAACTCGACTAGTGAGACCTCGTACGACTACAATTAAACAATATTCTTCTTTTCTTTCTTTAAGTTTTGGCCTATACGTTAAGTATTTTGCATTAGTCAAGTAGACATTTGCATCAAATTTTATATCAATCAAAAGTCATCAGTCATAAGTCGTCAGTACCTAAGTCATGTCTGAATCTGAATGTCAGGCTCTTGGGTAAAGCGGTGGCCTCATTACTCAAGCTCATGTAGTAAGATTTGGCGGCAACGAGGAAATAAACGATACTCTAATTTCTTCATGATTATTTCATTTGTGCACTTTCACTGAATAAAATTGTACAAAATGCCACCAAAATTGACTAATTTCACTCAATATAAATACGAAATTCAATAATTATGAAAAAAGTTCGACCATCTTTTCTCTCGATGGCGCCAAAACTTTCAACAGTATTACTGATGTATAATAAATTTAGTTATATTTTTAAAAATGGTAGATTGTTTTTGAATCAGCTGCAAAAAAGAATGAAATGTGACGCGTGTACATTTATTGTTGCCAGCAAGATCTATTAATCACAACTTTCAATTTAACTTTCAACTTAACTTAATAGCTCAAACTGTTCTCAGATATAACGTGTAACGTAATGTGGGTGTAAAGTTGGTCACGGTTTGGTGTTTTTTTTAGTAATTATATTTTCACGTTGCTAGTTTTTGGTTTTGTTTGTCAAAGTATCGTTACCAGTATTATGTTTATTGAATATTTTAGTTATTAATAAGTAAATTTTACATACTCTGCTATTCTTCATAAAATATTTACATTTTACTGATCTTGTAACTTTACTATGTTTTCGTACTTACCTAGTTTTAATTATTTTTTACATCCTGTTCCGTATTTAATTAAACCCAAAGTATGAAACAAATAACATGCTTGAGTTATGGCTATAAATATATACATAAATACCGATATACATTTAATAAACACCCACACCACAGTATAAATATTAACAATATGGAAACTACATAAAAACGTTCTACACTGCACACTCACACAGACGTGCACATCGACGAGATCCGTATGCGTATTAAAGTGTGCAGTTTCCAACGTTTGCAAGTAGTTTCAATACTGTTCATATTTCTACTGTACCCAGACTAGACAAAACACAGAAAAATATGTTCAATCATATGTATCTATAACTTCCTGTCGAGAATAGAACACGAGCCTCACAAAAACAAAATGCAACTACACTAAATGCTACATAGTTGGTGATAGAAGAGTGAAAATATAAGACGGCTTTTTAAAAGACGAATCTAAAAAAAAATTCTCAGAAACAAAAAAAAATAGTGTCATCTTATCACTTAAAATAGTCTATGCGCTGTCTTTAGATCTACTGAATGTACAAAGAAATGGAAACAAATATGAGTCTACCAGGATATGTAAGTAATTTTCCGTACGGAATTTGGATAGATTTGTATAAGCGAAATTTCGAATGAACGTTTCTTAGCCTAGAATCGCTAAATCTTAAATAATTTTCCGTACGGAATTTGGATCGATTTGTATAAGCGAAATTTCGAATGAACGTTTCGTAGCCTAGAATCGCTATGTTGAATGATCAATGGTTGATATTGTTAAAGCAAACATATTCAATTATTAATTAACAAGTGGGTGTTGGCGTCGTGAGTTGCCGATTTTGACGTGTGGGTACGTAATGTCACGCTACAAAATGAACTTAAATTCCACATGCATACAATAGTGATGATTTTAATAAAAATAAAAAAGTATATTCACGCCCATATCCCCGAAGAGGTAGGCAGAGGCACAACCAAGGTACCCACGACACTAAGTCCCACATGTGATAGTTGGCAAGCCTATCGCCAACCGGGCACATATCCAATCCCGAGCAACTTTTTTTTATTATAAGATGGGAAAAACTAAATTTTATTTTTGTTGCCCATCCGGGAATCGAACCAGGGACTTAATAAAGTCAAGTTCAACACCTGGACCGCTAGACCACAGAGGCGATAATAAAAAAAGGTACGAAAAATATTTTTCCGAAATACATGTATTTTTTCATGTATTAAGTTGTTACAAACACATTTAGGAACATAAATATTTTTCAATACCCTAATAATCTTTCTATTTTTTAACGTACTTCTTTCGATTACCACCTACTTTAAGAATTATTTTGCACTAGCTGTTGACCCTCGACTTCGTCAGCATAGAATAGATTTTCATACAAAGTTTCATTATGTATTGTTATACATAATATAATGAAATATATAATAAAATCCTCAATCAATACAATCTTCCCCGTGTTAGTCCGGGCTCCTTTGCAGAATA
>NJDC01004403.1:9542-32095 GCA_002245475.1 Calephelis virginiensis
GTCCGTTTTCTGGTACTAAACTACCTCTCTATCAATTTTCAGCCATATCTGTTTTGCCGTTCTTAATTGATAAATAGTGTAACTACCACGACTTCTTTTTACATAGACAAATGAATGCTACTTAAACAGAATGATATTTTCTTTTAAATTTATTTAGGTTTTGTTATTTTATGTAAAAGCTGTAATTCAAAGATCAAATAACGGACAATTAGATTTAGGCGAAATCGGTTGAGCATGTTACAATCGAAGATAACTTTATAGTCTGCGGTGTGTGTTAATTTTACGCAGCCTATTACAAATTGTCAAATCTGCCACACTTGCAATAAAGACTCAGAAGTAAAAGATTCTCACGTCTCCTCATTTAACACCTGCAACCCTCAGTCCATCTGTATCCTAGATCATCCCCAACTACTTAACGTAACAGCGTTTCGAAGTTTTTTATTCCTCGAACATTCGAAACTGCAAATTACATATTTGATTTGGTACCACGGTGCGATTTGATAATTATTTTTGAATGAATAAATAAAAGATAGCTAATGATTCCGAGATGGTCCCACATAAATTATCTACACTATTCTATCTAGGAATCATAATCTAACTTTTCATTAGGCCTTTTAATTGGGCGTTTAATCACGTAACAAACATAGTGGGAAATTGAGAACCTCCTCTTTTTAGAGTTGGTTATATGTAACAACTAAAGCAAGGAAAATATACATAAAATAATAACTTTAAATTATTAAACAAAATAAATTATATTCCCATGTTTATACGGTATTACTGATATTTTATCAGTAATTTCGTATAAACTGATATTTTCACTCTATACAATATACTCTAGATACGTAAATAAAATTTTGAGTGTTTGTTTATTATGTTCAAATAACCGCTTTTTACAACACTCTTAATAATGTATATTATACGCTACATATACCATAACAATAAGTTCTACAATTTTTATCTGTCCGTCTGTCTACTTGTTCCGCTTAATCTCTAACGGTCAATATTAGTAAGCTATCTAAGATAAGAGATAGTTAAATTTTAGATCAATTGTTAACCGCTGTTTTTTTCAATGTTTAAGAAAAACTGTCTTAGCAACAAAACTATAATAGTAGGCCTATTTTTTAAAAAACCAATCTGTAGATATGTCACTAGTATTGGTTTTAAAACGGTTGGACTGTTGTTGACGGGACTTTCACTGGCATGTAGCTGATGTAATAAGGAGTTACTTTGGCTACTTTTCATTTTCGAAGAAATACCAAATAAAAAGAAAATAATTTTTACAACTTTTTTGTTAAATTCCACGTAAATAAATAAAGTTTTAATAACTTTTTTGTTCAATTCCTCGCAGATGCATCTAGTTTGGTTTTTATATCGTTAATACATTTTTAAGAACTAAAAAGTGGTTATTGAAATATTACAGACACTCCAATTAAATATATAATCAATAATCATTTATTTAATTGTGTAATTCATTCAGTTATATTTATTGGAGAATAAATAAATAATAAATAAAGAAATAAAATAAATGTCCCTGGACAAGTTACACAAATTTAATCTAACTCCAAAGTAAGCAAATTGTATGCTTGTGTTATGGGTTAGTCAATAATACTAATACACATATATACGAATGTTCATCGCACAAATGACTGTCTTCATCGGGAATCGAACCCGAACCTCACGGTTGGTCGATGTAGTTAGGTACGCTAGCCACTCGACCAACGAGGCGGTCAAAGAATTTTCTGTTTGTTTAAAATACACTCGGTACAAACGAAATACATAACAGATTAGCAAATTGAAGCACGCTCACAAATAAGTTTAGTGAATTTTCGAACTTCGATCAGTCGCAGTTTGTCCTCTAATTTCCCGCTTCAACTTCCACCGGAGTATTGAATTCGAAATTTCGAAAGGTTGTTTTAAATTTTAACGTGACAAAATTTGAAACTTCTTACCACATAAAAAAATAAGGCGCCAATAGCATGCTACACGTCGATGACGTGGCAGCATTTTATTGGCTATTTAATAAATTATTTAAGTTTAAATACGATATTGCCAAACAAAACACGTGGAATAGAAACGGGTTGGTGCAGTTACCCAGTGTTGCTACAACCATTATAGGTTCAATAGCCAAAACGCTGAGTTAGTATCCTAGGGCAGGGTTTCATATAGTATGGGTCGCGACCCATTGGTGGGTTGCAAAAGCATGTTGAGTGGGCCCTGCCGGTAGGATTACACACCACCCTACCAATAATCCACCACGCGAGCGACAATTCAATTCTTCTAATTTTGATGTAGTTATTTAATTAAGACTTTAATTTTGTAATTTAATTAAATAAAAAAAATATTAAAGTTATAAAATAATGTGTTCAACCATAATCTTTTATTCATATTGGTAACAGTTAAATGTTCTAGAGGTGAGACCCTATTTTGGGAGCTTTTTTTAGATGGGTCGTAACCCAAACAACTTTGGGAACCACTGTCCTAGGGTATTATTAAGAGTGTCCGAAAGCGGTGTGTTTGTATAAGAGTAATGAATGTAGGGAGCTAGGCAAGTCTTTTGGTATAGCAAAACTATAATAAAAATAAACTATAAACCTATTCCTGCTGCCTTAACGTCAGTGCTTGCCGTTGACGTGTTTCGTTTCGGAGGATAAGGTACGTACTTACTTTTGCTTGAAGCCTAACAACCCGGCTTCAGGTTGGTAACGTACCATTACCACTATTGGTGTCTCTAGGCGACGTGAATTTCTTACCATTAGGAAATCCGTCTGCTTGTTTGTCTTCCAATATTATAAAAAAAATGGCACTTCATGATTTCTGCTACAAAGGAAATATAAATAATTTATGTGTATAAAATACAAGTCCGTGAATTGGAACTCGCTAACAAAAAAAAAGTATCGTTACGTTCGAACGATATTTTTTTTACGAACGTTCGTAAGTATCGTTAACGTTCGAACGAGTCATAACCAGATTCTTTACTATCAGTTGGTATAGATTACACACACTTTTGGTCTAATTTTTTTTTTTAGTTATCAATAAAGGCGCTGTTCAAAGATTTCATACAGATAATTTACAGAGACGGTAGCGAGTATAGTAAACTTGGCAAGCCGTAAACTCATGGTAAGGGCTCAGGGTAACCACAACCAGCTGAAGACACTAATTCCCACAATGTAATAGGTGGCAGGCCTATCGCCAACCAGTCACAAATCCAATCCCAATCATCGTTGTGGTGCAGGAAATTGAAAGCACATTTCTTTTTGTCGATCGAACCCGGGCCCTCATGAAGTCAAGTTGAACACTATACTGCCAGACCATACAGGCGAAATACAATTATAAATTAATCAGGCTTATAAAACAATTTTAGTAAAGTTTTCGAACTTCAGTCAGTCGCAATCTGTCCTTTAACTTTCCTGCTTCCATCTCCATCGGCGAATTGAATTCAACATTTTTAAAAGGGTTTTTTGAATTTTAGCGTGATGAATGTTTTTTTTTTTTATATTTGACAGAGCGAATGAAGGTCTTTGTGTTTAAATCGGGTTGCAGTTGTGTTTGTATGTTTGTTCGACGATAAATTGAGTAATTTGAATCTGATCGTAATGATTTTTTATGATTATATAGGTATGTTCGAACATCGGTAAAATCGGGTTGGAAACCCCTCACGGTGTTATTAATTTTACTAGGTCATTTGTCTGTCAGCCTATATATTTCTCTGTTGCTCTTTCTACCACTAAACTTATTTTGATGGAATTGGATATGGACATAGTAAAAAAACTGAGTTGACATATATAGACTACTTTTTAAAGATCTATATAGACTATAACAGGATTAATAACAGATGAAGGTTTGTAACAATGTTATACCCTAACGAAGTCGTGGACAACCGGTTAATTCAGAATTATTGCAGAATCATTTAATTTACAAATAAGCTATTGGGAAACGAAATACACAACGCCGTGAATTAGAATACGTTTACAAATAAGTTTAGGAAAGTTCTCGAACTTCGTCAGTCGCAGATTGTCGTATAACTTCCTGGCTGCAGCAGGGGCGTCGTGCGGCTATGGGGATTTTTAACGGACTTCAAAAAAGGATGAGGTTCTCAATTTAACTGTAATTTTTTTGTATGTTTGTCACGCGATTACTCAGCCACTAGCCACCCGATTTAAATGGTTTGTTTTTCAAAAGATAGATTACGAGGTGGGCGCATCTTAATTTTATTATGATCCGATCAGTATTTTTGAGTTACGTTTCATAATGCATTTTTTTACATTATTACATAAGTACAACTCAAAAAATTGAGTATACTGTGTTGATAAAATTTATGTCCCATTTCGGAACCATTAGCTATTTTTAGATGTAAAAACTATCCAATCGCGACGTGGTAAATAATGAAATACTTGGAGTCGGTTTTTGCAGTTAGTGAAACTGCTCAATTATTTAATTATATTATTCGTCTCTTCTCTTATGATATTTCAGATCGTACTTCTGAAGTCTGAATATACACAGGTTTATTTTATCATACTTTTTTATGATGTTAGAAGGCAAACTAGCAGACGGATTTCCTGAAAGCAAGAAGTTCACACCGCCTAGAAACATCAAAGGTGATAATAGTGCGTTGCCAACCAGAGGCTGCAATGTCAGGTATCAAACAATATTAACTGTACCACCTACCTTATGCTCCGCACAGCAACACGTCAACGGCTTGTGACGTTACGGCGGCAAGAATAGATAACTCTACCACCTAATCAAATGTCACGGTGTTAGCGACAATAAGCATTCGCTCGCCTTTCACGAGCTAAGGCCGATTGTTTATTTTGCAAATGAGCCCGGACCAACACGGTTATACCTAGAAATATCACACAGATATGCAGTGGCACTGTATTATACCGTGCGGTTCTTCACAACCTCTGCTTTCCTGACAGGCAGCTCGTAAAAATCGAGCGTAGGCTTATGTCACTAACGCCGTGACCACTGTCAAGATGGTAGAGTTTCACAGCGGCTGCCTGGATTGGTGCTACCGCTTTGTCTATTCTCCTTTCATAACGTCAAAGCTTGCTGTGACTGGTTCTAGTTTGGAGAGTTAGGTAGCCGGTAAACTTACTTTAACGCGAGGCCTAATATTTGAGCCTCAGTTTGTTAACGCATCATTAAAATCTTTTCTGTTTTTCGAATTTATTACCATGTGGATATCCGTCTGTTTGTTTGCCTTACAATACTACAAAAAACAAATTTCTCAATACAATCCAATAACAAGATATCCGCCATTTTCTTATATTATGATAGGTGGCAAGTATCGCAAACCGAGCGAATTTTTCAACCTTGAGCAACACTATTACTAATTTTGTAGTTGAATTACCGGAACCGAAAATGGAACAAAAGACCTAAGGTATAGTCTGTTCCAAAAACACAGCGGGAACTAATAACATACATACATATCTTCAGGCCACGTCCCTTACACAGTTAGGTTAGGCACAGAGTATCGAGTGCCAGACCTCACGATCCTGACAAAACTGTCTAGCTTCCTTCACATTAATTACCCTTTTCATACAAACACGCTGGTTTCGGAGACTCTTGACACCACTCTCGGATAACATTCGAGTGATCTGATAGTGGAATGTCAGCCTCGGTCTTCCCGGGTACCTGCATCCATCCACATTTGCATTGTATATCTGCTTTGTCAATCTTTCATCTGTCATTCTTTCCACAGGACCGAACAGCGGAGCATGCTCTTTCACATTTTAACACCAACACTTTCTTTCAAACCCACTCTTTCTCGGATCTCACTATTACGAATGCGGTCAGCGAGCGTTACACCACAGATTTTCCGTAGCGCTCTCATTTCAAACGCATTTATCCTACTTTCATGTTCTTTCTGACATACCCAACTCTCGCTTTCAGACAATAACTTTAGGATAAGCACAGAATTATGCAAAGTAAGTCCAGCTTTTTGACTCAAAACCTCGCTTTGGAATAGCTTACCCAACGCTCCATTTACACTATTCCCTGCAATAATTGACCCTAAGTATTATGTAAGAGCCGAACTAAACCAAAAGCGTGGTATTTCATACAAATATTACTATAATGTTATAATTTTCGCAGAAAACGCGATTCCTAGTAAAAGACGAATCTCACCCCAAGTGCCGTCGAGTTCTTTTAGAGATGCAAAACCTTTTTATATCAGGACATGAGTTGTGACCATGAAGCAATGTTACTACTGGAGGTTACACTTCTAAAAAAGACCTGATGTCATTTCCAAATACTGCTGACTAACTTGGCACTGAACTCTCTTTTGGAGAGTCTTATGATGTCAATTAACTAAGTCAAAACGAAAGAGACGTCAGTACATGAGAGTGAGTCAGCAGTATTTGGAAATGACGTCAGTAGCGTTACTCTTGAATTTCGATTTCATTCAAATTGTATTTCTGATAAATAAGTAAATATTTTTTTGCGTTTGTATATCAGATAATGTTATGTAAAAGAATACAGATGGACATTTATAGGAATTTCGTTACTGTAAGTCAAACCTTAAATGTAGATACAAAAAAACTTTAATTTTTTTAAGCGATTTAAAAAATGATGGGGCTAATCATCATTTTTTTGTTTTGCTCCAAATAGTCAATGGCAGTTTTTCACTAGGCGCTTGAAATAGACTATAGTCGATTTCAACGTTGGACTACAAAACTAAAGAGGCGATTACAAATTTAAGTGGATCTACAAAATGCAATTGAAGTCTACCTGGAATTCTAATGAACAATGAAATTGTTACTGACTTCCATGAAATTCATTTTGTGTGAGATTAAAAAGTCATCTCCGAGTACTTGTAACGGAAATATAGCTTTCATATTTAACAAGCAAAAAAAAACACTTAACATGTTTTTTTTCATATTTAAAAGAAAAGAAAGAAAGAAAACAGTTATTGAGAGACTAAAATTTACCACACATCATTAATAAAAAAAAACAACAAAAAATCTTACCTAACCCTCAATATAAGCAACTTAAGTAATATAGTTTAATTACATGAAAAACTTATAAAAGTGATAATAAGATATAATAAAAAAACAAAGTGTTGTAGCATGAGTCCGCCAGGGAAAAGCTCAGTATTTTGTATTGCTGACAAATACAGCAAACAGCAGCTAACAACACGAACGTAATACAATATGCGCAAGTCAACTGTGTTGTCAAGTGTCAATTATTTTGACACTTATTGACCTTTTGACATTCTTTTAAGCAAAAAGAGGAGGCTAATTCTAAGTTTGTTCGCTTTTTTTCTAGGATTCAGGTCACAATTCTGAGATTCCGATGTTGTTCTCTAAACATTTTTAATTTCTCTATAGATATAAAGTACAGTAATAAAACGAAATCTGTTCATGAAGACTTTTTTAAAAATAATCAATTCTACGTATACTTGTATACGTATACCATTCTCAATATGAGAATAATTTTTTTTTTTCGGATTGTGAAGTGAACTTCTTCAACAAAAAATACTGAACGGTTTTTTATCAAATTTTGTGTGATAGTAGCTTATAGCCCAGAGGGCTGATCCTGTATCTTTTAAGTGATAATCACTGGGTAAAGTGTACTTCAAATAGCTGTCAAATGACGTGTTTTGTATTTGCTATCTCTATTGTAATTCTGTTGGTCACAGGAGATAGCAAATATGAAACACGTCATTTGACAGCTATTTGATGTACACTTTACCCAGTGATCATCACTAAAAAATGATGAATAGCCCCGCAGGTAATTTTATATAGCTTTTACTTTTCGAAAATATACTATTAAGTAATAAAAAATAAATATTGTGTACTTTATGACGTGGTAGTCACTTTTTGAAACTTTACTACTTTTAAATTATCGCCTCTGTGGTCTAGCGGTTCAGTTGTTGGACTTGACTGCATGAGGTCCCGGGTTCAAATCCCGGGTCGGGCAAAAAAAGGAATTTCCAATTTTCTAATGAAAAAAAAATGTTGCTCGGGATAGGATATGTGCCCGGTTGGCGATAGGCTTGCCACCTATCACGTTGTGGGACTTAGTATCTTCGGCTAGTCGTGGGTAGCGTCGTGGTCGTAGTTGTGCCTCTGTCTACCTCTTCGGGGATATGGGCGTGAAGATACTTTTCAAATTATTTTACTTTTAGTAATATATACCATCGTCTCTGAGGTTTAATGGTCCAGTGTCAAATTTGATTTTTTGTGTGATAGGTCAGCGAACAATCACATAGGTTTCCTAGCGGATTACCGGCTTACTATCTCTTAAGACATCACTGTGAATTATAGACACAACAGACACGGCGATGTAACGTGCAGTATTCTATCTCCATTCAAACTGGCGAAAACGCGTCTAAGGTTCGGTATGCTCTCGGTATACCATTCTTTGCGGTTGTACCCATAAAACAATATACGCCGCAGTGACGAACGGTCGGGGCATAGCGTTTCTTTATTATTTTGGAACCAATAGTGCGTGCGATTTGAGAATGTTATTTTGGTTTGATAAGTCTAAGTACTTTTTTAATATCAAAAAAATAATTATAAACTATATTGTGCTATTTTTTATCTTCGTTTTACCGGTTAAGGATATATTTTTGTGAAATTTGGCAATCAAAAACATGACATGAATTTTTATTTAACACTAAGTATTAATTAAACGATTTTTATTCGTTTTAATGAAATACATTATTTATGACTATAACATTAAAAAGACATTAAAATAGACAGTTGTAGTTATAACACTGAAGGCACCTAGCCCTATCGCATATTGATAGTTTTACGCACCGAATGGCTTTTTTTTTATGATATAGGAAGGCAAACAAGCAGACGTATTTCATGATGGTGAGAAATTCACGCCGCCTAGAGACACCAAAGGTGGTAATGGTGCGTTGCCAACCTGAGGTCGGGATGTTAGGCCTCGAGCAAAATAAGTTTACCGGCTACCTTACCCTCCCAACCGGAACACGTCATGATGTTATGATGGCGGCAGGAATAGGTAAGGCGGTGGTACCAATCCGGGCGAGTTGCTGCGATACTCTACCACCTAATCAGATGTCACGGTGTTAGTGACAGTAAGCCTATGCTCGCCTTTTACGAGCTTCCTGACAGAGAGGCAGATAGTCTATTCTAATTTTCTTATTATTTGTTGCCTGGGATTAGGTATGTGCCGGGCTGGTTTTTCCCGGCCGGCCTAACATCCCGGCCTCAGGTTGGCAACGCACCATTACCACCTTTGGTGTCTCCTGGCGGCGTGTATTTCTTGACATCAGGAAATTCGTCTGCTATATAATAAGTAATCATTCCAATCGTCTATGGACTATTGTCCATATTAATTTTACATCCAATTGTACATACATACTCGTGGTTTTTAAGTTACACTTAATCTATAGATAAAAAAGTCGTGTTAGTTTCCCTATTTATAATTTAAGAATGGCTAAACCATATTCGTTGAAAATTTATGGGGAGGTAGCTTAAAACCTGGAGACGGAGTTAGGATACATTTATATTCCATTAGAATGCGAAGAAACTAGGGAAAACAACAACATTTTAATTTTTTCCATAAAAACAAAACAGGTAGAACGAAGTTAACCGGAACTGCTTGTCATATTAATGTTATAAATGCGAAAGTTTGTCTGTTTGTTTGTTACTCCTTCAGGAATATCTGCTGAACCTATTTTCATGAAATTTGGTACACATACTTAGGGTTGCCACCCGTACTTTATAATAAAGTATTGTACTTTATTTTAGGTAATTGTACTCTATACTTTATAAGAAAAATAAGGAACGGAAAATACTTTATTTTGAATGATTCGGGGTTTTTTTTATTTCGTAAAGTTTAATCGTATTTTTTTGCTAAGCGAAATTTATTGATCCATGCTGAAACAATGTTACTACCAGCGCAACATCACATATGCGTCTGACTTGAGTATTCTTCTGTAACTTAGAGTAAAAGTACTAGAATTATTTACTTATTCTTATTTAAAAGTTGAATGTAAAGACGCTCTAGAATTATTTAGGAACGATTCAAATTAAATAAAAACAGCTCGAAGTAATAAAAAAATGTATTAAGTGTAATAGGTAACAAAGAAATGTGTTATTATTTTTGTAACATTATCATTCTGTGCCTCTTCTTGTGCAATAATTGAGTAGTTAAATAAATAATATAAAAGTGGACTTTATTCTAATACTGTGTACATTTTTCTTATCATTAATAGCTAAAGTACTTTTATCGGAAAAGAAAAAGGTGGCAACCCTACACATACTAGAGGGAACTTGGATTAACACATAGGACAGTTTTTATCCTGAAACAATGCTCCTGTGAGACCACGAGGGGAAAGCCGCAGGCAACAGGTAGTAATGCATACATTTTGGTCTGTGTTGACGGCTTCAATAGCAATTAATATACTTTACTTTGGTAATGATGACAATATAATAGAGGCAATTTCGAATTATTTATTTGACCGCCTCGTTGGTCGAGAGGCTACACGACTAACTACATCGACCAACCGCGAGGCTCGGGTTCGATTTCGGGGCAGGCATTTGTGTGATGAACATTTAGATGTCTGCATTTCCGGGTCTGGGTGTTTATTAAATGTATTCTGGTATCTATTTAAGTATTTCTATGTAATAGTATCGTTGACTAACACCCATAACATATGCATATAATTTGCTTACTTTGTGGTTAGATTCAATTTGTGTAACATATCCAGGGATATTTATTTATTATTTAGTATAATTCAAAAGTACTATGTAATGAAATGTTGATAAAACTTACATGGATCCATCTCGAAACTATTACCTTTTGCAGTTATGCTGCACCTGATTATGAAAATTATCTTACAGTATTAGGTACAACTTATTGTTCTTTTAAATGTTACAGAGGAAAGTACTAGTATAACATACATATAAACTAGAAAATCACCTCCATTGACTATCGATCCGTGGTCGGACTTGATTTCTTGATGTCCCGGGTTCGAAGCCCGGGTCGGGAAATATAAAAAAATATAAAATATTTCGTTTTTAATTTTCTAATTAAAATAACGTTGCCCGGGTTGGGATAAGTACTTGCCACTTATCACATGGAACTTAGTGACTTCCGTTAGACGTGGGTGCCATAGTAATGCCTCTGCCAACTTCTTCGGGGATATGGGCGTAAAGATAAATTTCTTTTGTAAACTAGAAAATATTCTAACTAGTTCATATTTTTCCATCCATCATATCATTTATCCGATTCTATTTCCGTCTAGTTCGCGTATTTAACAAGCGCGATAATAACCTGAGCCTGGTCGGATATATCCGAGGGAGTTATCGGTTTATCCTCAATGCTAAAAATAGAAACATAGAAACATCGCCTCTGTGGTCTAGCGATTCAGTTGTTGGACTTGACTGCGTGAGGTGCAGGGTTCGAACCCCGGGTCGAACAAGAAAAAGAAAATGGGATTTTCCATTTTCCTAATAAAAAAAACTTTGCTCGGGATTGGATGTGAGCCCGGTTTGCGATAGTCTTGCCACCTAACACATTGTGGGACTTAGTGTCTTCGGCTAGTCGTGGGTGCACTGGTTGTGCCTCTGCCTACCGTGTACGTAAAAACGTAGAAATGTACTGAGGAAATTATGTACAAATAAACAAAAAATCATGTATTACTTATTAAGTTTTAAAAAATCATGTATTATTTATTTAGTGTAACTATGTATGTATAACTACTGTTATGTTAATAAAGTTTATGTGGAACCATGACGCAATTTTGAAATAATTGGTTCGGTTTTTCCTGCTTTAATAAAATTCTTTAGATTGGGTTTATTTTACGATATCAAAATGTTTGCGTTAGTTTTCCTAATCTAAAGAAAGAAAGAAGAAGGAAAGAAAGAAAATTAGTTATTTGCTGAATATGTGTGTAAATGAGATGTTACAAAAATATTTATGTACTTATATATTTTTATAGTATATTATATATTATAGTTTATAGTATATTTTGGTGTTCAAATATTTTAATATTTATAAAAAAATATATTATTTAATTACATATACTATTAGTTTAAGCCAATTATTTATGTTTATAAACGGTTTAATTATTTATTACCAAACATTTTAAAACTATAATTAAATTTAACCCTGTCTACCGTAAACTCGATATATTAACACAATCCTAGTTCTATGCATTTTTTAGATTATTAGCTGAAATCTACCGCCTACTTTTCATCTGGATCGCAACACAACACTGTCATTATGGCAAGGTAAGGTAGTAGATCCCCACGCGGGCAAGATGCTGCATGGCACTCTACCATCAACGGTCTTATTGATAACTATCCGTTTCGCTTTTGCTCGCCCCTTAGGAACTGACGGGTAGAAAAAGAAGAAGAGCAGATGGTGTATTCTATACAAAGAACCAGGACCATCACGGGGCAAGCTAAAAACTTTTTTTTTTATAAGATAGCGAACAAATACTAAGTTTTTCTGATGGTAAGAGATAACGTTGGCGTATAAGCACCATAGATGTAGGTGCGTTACTTTCCTAAGGTCCTCCATTACACTTCATTACATTGTAGTTTGATGGCAGGAATAGCTAAGGTGGTGGATAGCTATACGAACAAAATGGAGTGCTATACTCTACCGTCAGTGCCTTACAAAAACTACTAAGTAACTTGATTAACGTCTATTAATTTTAGTTCTAGTTAAATAAATAAATATCCCTAGACCTATTACACAAATTGAATCTTACTCCAAAATAAGCAAATTTTAAGCAAATGTTATAGGTATACCAAAAACACCCAGACCAAGAAATGCAGACATCTAAATATCACACAAATGTTTTTTTCCAGTCGGGAAGTGAACCTGAACCTTGCACTTAGTTAGCGTAAGGCGTGTACGCAAAACCACTCCACCGACAGTTCAAAATTCACATTTCTCAAAAATGGCAGTCAAGTTTGTAATATACATTTCCTAAAACAAAATGGATGCATGCTGGTTACACCTAAATTTTGTCTAATTTACGAATAATCCTAAATGTAATTCACGGTACACAAGCGTATACTCAGACCATAACAAATCCCTAGTAACGAGCGAGAGTTAATACCGCGGCCGAGCAAATGTTACATGATTGTTCGCATTAGCTAATTATACGTGGTTTTCAGCTAAACAGTGCTTAATGGAACACCCTCATCGACCAATACAATTTTACATGTACCTAGTACACATTTTCAGAACTGACTTCAAAAATTAAACGCATTTTATTTGCAGATGTATAAGAAGTTGTTACAAAGTTATTTGAGTATACCTACATTAGCTAATTAAACGTGGTTTTCAGGTAAACAGTGCTTATTGGAAAGCCCTCATCGACTATCACAATTATACAAGTATCTGGTACACATTTTCTGACCCGACTTCAAAAATGAAACGCATTTTATTTGTAGATGTATAAGAAGTTGTTACAAAGCTATTTAAGTGTACTAACATTAGCTAATTATAAGTGGTTTTCAGCTAAACAGTGCTTAATGGAACGCCCTCATCGACAATCACAATTATACAAGTATCTGGTACACATTTTCAGAACCAACACCAAATTGAAACTCATTTTATTTGCCAAAAACTAAGAAATTGTTACAAATTTTTATAAGAACACCAACTGAATCGACTTCAAAAACAAAACAAATTTTATTTGCAGAATTTGTGTATACTAGTGGTCGCCCATTGGTCGAAAGTCGACCATAATCAATTTTAATATCTTGTTTCCAAACTTTTTAGTGCGCTATCGTGATCTTTTATCGTTATCATCAATATATTTGCTTGTGTGTGTCAAATGCATGGTAGTGTGGGTAATGTTTTATTTACTGATTTAATGTACTTTATAAGCATTATTATTGAAAAACATTAGCGTTCTGCACTTTTCCTACACATAAACTATAAATTTCCCAAATTTAATGCTCCTGCATCCGGGCAATTTTCTTTAAAAGGGGTCTAAAGTTTTGGCATCACGTATTAAAATACAGATAATAACTTCGGACCACAAAGTCAGTGCTGCCACTTCTAATTTTTTTTAGCGCCAGATAAAAAACAAAATATTAATATATTTGAGAAATTTGAATATGGAAAAAAACCACCAGATTCCACCAGATATTTTTTTTAGATTTTAGTTTTGGTATTTGCATTAAGTTTCTCTTTGTAACAAATTACATTAATCTTGAAAATCGGGCACAAATTATTCAAAATGAGTCGTGAGGCAAAAAAAGAAAGAAAGTGGTAATGAGGTGATGTCCTTATTCAATACTATTACACGATACACTTATCTCTGTATGAATACTTCACTTGTGTATTTTTTGCATTGTATGCATGCATTTTGCACTGTACAAAACTGTACAGTGCAAAATGTCCCTGACTTTGGTTAATTTCAATCAATACTTACATGAAATTCAATTACTACCAGCGACCATATTTTCTGTCAATTGCGTCAAAAAATCCTTTAAACATACTTAATAGTTTTGTTTTCATAAGTATGTATATTTTTTGTTTTATATGAATATCAAGATGACACTAAAATTTAAATGATATAGGTACATATAGTAATTTACTAGTACCATAACTGAAAAAATAGTATTTCATCAAAACGAAACTTTAAATGGCAAATTAAAAACGACTACTTATTGAAAAACTATTTATTTTATATGAATTTTACACAAATTATATACCTCGACTTATATACTTGTCATTTAATTAACAAACAATTAATCCCTTTAAGCCTTAAGGCATTCACAAATATCAATCTACCTCTGTTATTACAAGTTTTATTAAAGATATTTTATAATTTTAGCTAAAGTAACGAAGATACTTTAGTACTGTTTTTAAAAAATGTAGGTAGGTGATGTCCTTATTATTTTTGATTTTTTCATAATAGTTTCTCAAATGACACTAGCATATAAACTTTTCAAATATGTTATCAAAATCTGGTGACATTTTTTGGATGCTTAGTTAATTTTTTTGTAATTTATGTACAGCATCTTTATATCTTTACATATTGACATCTGTGCGTAATTGACTTTGGAACGAAATATTGTTTCCCTTCCAAATGTGTTTCGATAGATTCCGTTTAAAAAAAACACTAAAAAACGCCAGAAAAAATAAAAGCCCTAAATAGTGTAAAAATACCACTAGAAACCTTGAAAAAGCGCTAGTTCTGGTGGAAAAACCACCAAGGTGTCAACACTGATAATATCAGAATTTCAAATTGTTGGACATTGTAATTTAGACTGGCTACATATAAGCTGGCTGGTGCAATAAGGGTTTCGCAATAAATATGTTTATGGATCGCAATTAATAGTTAGTCAATACCATCTGCTCCATTTTTCTTCATTCCATGCCAAATCCGCTATGTGGATTAAATGGATTAGATATTTGTGGGGATAAGGAACAGACGGAACGAATCTCCAATTTACCCTCATCCAACCCATACATCTCTACATTGTTGATTGTGCTTATACTTATCTTGTTAGACGATAATCTGATAAACTGAATTACCCTCTAGTTAAACTCTCCAGTCTCCAAATACTTTTTTTAATGTGCTCAGTGCTGCTGTTAGAGGTGAGGCGTAAATACTAAAACAGATCAGAAGATTAAGTATTTTCGGAGACTAGGCCGCACCTATTCCAATTTTTGCAAGACAGTCCACCTAGTCTCGTGTACCTCATATTCGTTCGATGACAGCGCTTACGCGTATCGCGTACAATACTCATTCGTTCATATTATTCTGTCTCACTCACACGTGTTTTGATTTATAACTGCTATCTTGCTCTAGGCAGGTGGAAACGAGACAACGCAATCACTACATAGCATAAAACACAGTCGCTTGCTCCGTCCCTATGTATGCTTAAATCTGTAAAACTACGCAACGGATTTTGATGCGGTTTTTGAAATAGATAAAGTGATTGAAGTCGCATATCCTATATATGTATATTTCATAATCGTGCGAAGCCGGGGCGGGTCGCTAGTAAATTATAAAGGTCATATTTGTAAATAAAATTAATTAAAATCTGTTAAATACGCCAACTCACCTACGTACTATTGGCATTGCACTGTTGATTAATATTATACTGCATTTGTAAGTTTAAAGTCCTAAGCCTATTCAAGTGTGAGGAAACCTTTAGTAACCAATGATCTCATCTATTCTTCCTAGACTTGATACATACAGGACCAGCAACGTGTATCGTAGTCGATACTAGGTGACACGTTGCTACGTGCACCTAGTAGGTGAAACTAGGTCAAAACGTTGTTACGTGCACCTAGTAGGTGAGACTAGGTGGAATAGGTATTTGGATCACGTATTTATAAGGACTAGGAACAGGTAGACTTGATGATTAATCTAAACTTATCTAGTTCAACCCATCCCTACCCGGTGTCAACTTCTTCTTTAAATGTTACTTACGTCATGAATGTATGTATTTTTTTTTTATTATAGAACTGAGGTTAATCAGATTCTATTCAAAAACTGTTTCGCAACCAATGTTGCGGCAAATAAGCAAACGGATTTCCTGATGACGAATAAACGTTTCAACTCTTCCCAATACAAAACGTACGCACATCTTATAACGCGATGTAAATAAGCACAGCGCCACCTATCGATACTTTTTGGAATTACATTTGTGTTTAGTTTACCTCAATTTCAAATTCAATACAGATACAGCAAGTACATGTTAGAACTATGATTATATAGAAAACCGTATCTAAAAAAAATTAAAAAAGTAACAAGAACCATCTCGATCACATCAGCTTTGGACCAGATCTACAATAGTCAGTAGTTTATTTACTTAACAGGTTGCAAATCGTAAACTATTATTACTGTGTACGAACTCCAAGAAATTTTATATTATTTTACTTACTGCGACATAACCCTTCATGGGCGAGACCGACTCGCACTTGGGTGCTTTTTTGTCAGACGAAAAAATTTCTCACTGACAAAATTGCTGCGAGACAAATTTTTACATTAGTACGAGCGAAATTGTTACGAATAAAATATTTTTACTAGATTTTTTCTTAGTTAGGTAGATTACCGGGATGCAGTTCGCCCCGATTGGTTAGGCAGCTTCGTCTATACCTGTTGCCAAAAATCAGTACTCGCCATTTATAGCATACATACTTGCACATATGACCTATGATATCTGAAATTTTTATTTATGGCATTAATTTAACAACAACTTTCTTCTTCAACTTCAACAACAACACGGTTGCGTTGATAAGATCTTTTAGGAATGAAAACAGCTCTTCTTCTTGAAGATTTCATAATCAAGTTTCAAAAACTTTTGCTCAATTGGCGGAGTAATCGCGTAATAAATATACAAATGGTAGTGTATGATAGATGGGCTAAAACTTGATTATAATAAAGTATTTTTAAATTAGTAAGTAATAAATTTATTTTAACTAATTTATGTAAAATAAATAAAAACTATATAATTAAGTTGGTTACAAATTTGCACACCACAATGTGTTAGAATATGTTGGTACAAAAATTAGCATTTTGTAACAACTGTTAAACACAAATAAATTCCATTATTCCACAAATAAATAAACGAATTCAAATTCGCAGTCGAATTGAGAACCTCCTCCTTTCCTGGAATCGGTTAAAAATATTTTTAATTATAAAATATATTACCTTATTATACATTATAATAGTAAAATGGAATACTGTCAAAACTTTTAACTCCTATATTGGAATAAAATGACCTTAACTTAACTATTATCATGAATTAAGGAGGGGACAGCGGGTACGCAGTCCCCACTACCAAAAATAGCGCATCCGAGGGATAATCGTAGAGGTCAACTAGGACTAAAATATCGATATATTTAGAAATATCGATATTATTATTTAGAAATATCGTTATTTATTGCTAGTATTTTTTTGGACAATATATCGATAGTTCGATATTGAAATGTAGATATCGACACCCGATATTTTTTAGATAAGTTTTTATTTTTTTTCTCGTCATTTTTTTAAATTACAACGTCATCGTAAACTTTATCTACTGTATCTTATTTACACCATGATGTGTTTTCCCTCTTTTAATTTATTTATTTGTGTACTAGCTATATACGCGACTTCGCTCGCGTCGAACTCTGGGTGACATAGCTTCCATATTTTAATACAAAACAGCATGCAGAACAGCTCTTGCTACAGAACACTATTTTAATACATTACTGTAGGGAAAGAATGTAAAGTTTCTGGCTATTGAACACACGCGAACGTGCTACATAGGTACAACTGACCATAGGAAGAGCATGGTTTTTCTACTCGTTTTATTAATGGTCATAGGGAAACTAATCTAAATTGGAAATTGTAGACTTTTGAATTTGATAAGTACCTAAGATCTGTAGGAATTATCGGGTTACGTGGAATTATTACATTTTACCATTTTTTTTAAATTGTAGACCGTCCGAACCGTCAATCTAAATAATATTGAGGCGTCTAAATTTCGCATTTGCATAAATTTTAATTGCAACTTGTTTGAGGGTACACCTGCCAGCTATATTTCTGTTTATCCATTTATGGTTATCAAATGTACTAAAATTTTGGATTAATAGTTGACATTTCACTCCAGTATTATAAGAAACAGCTGTTAAATATTCGATTTCTTCTGCTACACCTATAGCATCTGAGCAAATTGCCTAGATAATCAATCTTTTAGTGCCTAATAATTTTAGTAGTCAAATAACGAACTCATACCATGTTTGACAAAATTGACTGCATCTAAAGTTCTATATAAAAGTCAACAATGCCGTAAAACGATTGATCAGGAACGATAAAATATATTAGTTTCATATATTGAAAATAATGGAGATGAATTACTCAAAACCGATCCTTCGTTATTATGTTATATATATTGGGTCATCGTTAAAGGCAAAGAAATTAAAAATTATGAATGGTTAATAAACTAAAAAAGTAGAATAGATGAGGTAGAAAATTATTTTCTCCAAGTTGAAATAACAAAAAATTAAGAAATGCATTTGAACGTATCAAAAATTATTTAGTGCTTTTTAGTTCAGCTGGACATCAAAACAACCTTTTTTGTTTTTGAACTATTACAAATTAATATGTTTTATAATAGTAAACAAATTGCTGTTCTAGCGCGAGTGGTAAGAGAAAAACATCGGCTATATTACTGTTGCTTAGCTATCTCGGGTAAGGCGGTGAAAGCCAATCCGACACAAATCTTACCGACTCGTTGCAGTAAATATTAGCTAATTAGAGATAAGTATATATAAAATACCCTTGTCTCAATTCTTCGATCTGACAAGTTGTTATCTATATAAAAACATCACACTGAAGCCTGATGTCCTAAGACATACATTTAGTGAAAAAAATATTAATAGATGTCGCTTTTATTGAGTAATGTTGAATCCTTTAAATTAAATTAAATTTATTTAATTATTTATGTTACTGTTTTAAAACTAAGAAAAATAGATTTACGTGTTACCTACATGTTAATGTAAAATACCATCTTGTTGATTCCTTTGTATTTTAAAAAATATCGCCTCGTTTATTGTATGATAACCAAATTTCAAACACCGAATTTAGTGAGGATTTTTTTTACTAGTGAAAAGTATTTTAGTAAAATAGACGAATAAAGTATTGTTAAGCTTTTAGATTGCTAAGCTTTGTCTAATAGTTTAGAATTGAGTGTGTTGCAATAGATGTCGCTGGTTGTTTTTAGATCGCGGTGACTAGAGTCTGAGTTTACAGACACACCTCAAAAATTTGAGTTGGTGAAATCATACTTACCTGGCGTAGGGGATACCGTGATCAAGAAGGCGGTTCCCCCAGAGCGAGGCCTTTCCATTGCACTGCGGTCGGGTTGACCTCTGCGATTATCCCTAATGTGGATAACTCGGACGCGTAATTTTTGGTAGTGGGGACTGCGTACGCGCTGTCCCCTCCTTAATTTATGAGAATGGTTAAGTATTAGCAAAATAATAATTAACAAGAGGTCAGATTATTCCAACATAAGAGTTATAAGTTTTGACAGTAATACAGTATTCCATTTTACTATTATAATTTATGATAAAGTAGCATATTATATAATTAAAAATATATTTTAACCGATTCCAGGAAAGGAGGAGGTTCTCAACTCGTCTGTATGTTTTGTTTTAATGAAATGAAGATTTATTTATTTGCGGAATATGTGTGTTTAAAATAGAGATGGGTTCGATTAGGTAAATTGGAGATTCGTTCCACCTGTTCTTTATCCCCAAAAATACCTAATCCGTTGAATCCACCTAATCCAGGTAACGGAATGAAATCCAGAAAAATGGAGCAGCTGACATTAAAACTTATTAGTTTTTGCATTCCTTAGACATATTTATCGCGAAATCCGTATTGCAGCAGTCAACTTACGTGTAATGTTTTTTTTTTAAATTTTTAGATGTAGTACAATGTATAAAAATTTAAAATGCCATTGTTATGGCTTTCTTTGTTTTGCAATTAGGAACTGGAAACTCTATAGAAGTTTTGTTTTCTCTTCCTTCCCCGCAAAAAAAGCAGCTTATGATAAAACGTCTAACTGTGTATTCGTCTATACAACCTCTAACAATGTAACAGCAACACTTACCTATCTAAAAATATATACATTACAACATTCTATAATCCTTAAATTAAAAAAAATCAATAACCCCCAACATAACGTGAAATATAGCTAAGATCTATCTCGATCACATCAGCTTTCCAACACAAAATCGCATCAAAATCGGTCCATCCGTTTCCACTCCACACACACACAAAGACACGCATGCACATAAAAAGAGACACACAGACACGCCAAACTAATAATTACCACCATTTTTCGTAGAGGGTTTACAAATTATATTATTAGATATTATATATAACACTATAGATAGGTAATTAATTGAATACACTGGACAAACTGGAGTCCACGGATCAGTGCCAGACAAATATTTTGGAACGCGCGTTCCACGTTCCTTGTATCGGATTGGGTAGATATTGGATTTAATATTTTGCGCGTTCCACATTCCTTGTATAGGATTAGGTACGTATTGGATTTAATATTTTGTAGTCTATGGGAACGCGATTAGGTGGATTCCGTGGAATGGTATCGTAACATTTTTGGATTAGGTGCGACCTCATACCATGAAATACCTAATCCCGGAACCTAATCTGATATTTATGCCTCACCTCTAGTTTATACTTTATAGTTTCTAAATGTCATTTTATTCCATATTTTAGTCTGATTTAGACAAAGACTAAACAAAATACTCAGAATTCAATTTTCTGCTGGAAATAAAGTAAAAGCCGTCGACACATACTGCTATCCCGACATGAACATACTTTTTTGGAGTAAACTGGTCTGATATTGAGCTTGAGGCTCTCAACACTACAGCCAGAACAACAATCCATAAATCAAATAAATTCAGCAGTTCAAAGATTCACACAAAAGAAAATTAGGAGGTCACAGATTTATGACATAAAAACCTACACTACTCACAAATAGATAACTTGCGTTCGTACTTTATCCGAAAAGGTAACGACAGTCTACTACACAAAGCAATAGTTAACCTACCAAACTCCGGAATACCTCTGCAATTCAACAACTATCAATTTAATCCTAAATCTGAAACCCTCCGAGATGAGTAAAAATATAAAACTGGAAAAACAAAGCACTCCACGTAAAATACCCACACCGATTGGAACAAGATCACATAGACCACACCGCGTCATCCACCTGGCTTATGCAAGGTATTTGGCGAAACAGAAGGGTTCTTCGTACCAATACATTACCATGAAATTAAAACTCAAAACTACTCTAAATACATTCTAAAAGAAGCAACAGAAACAGACAAGTGAAGTTTACACACAGTACACACAGACTATATGACTGGAGGATGCACTGTCCTCTTTTTTTAATGATAATGGAAAGCAAACAAGTAGACGGATTTATTGATGGTAAGAATTTTGCTATAAAAACGGGTGTACGTGTAATTGATTCTAAACCAAGGTTATTAGATATTTATGAGACGACGCGGACGTTTAGACTTTACATTTTTAAATGTTTAAAATTACTTATCTTGAAACTTATTTGACTTAAAACTTGAGGATATTCTATTACAGAAGTCATTATTCAATTCCAAAGTTTTCTCGAGTTTCTAATAATTACCTGGTCTGTAGATTCTATTCCACTTGATACTCTTTAAGTGTTTTTCTCAATAAAGAGGAAGAGGCTATCAATGCGTATATTTTTTGGATGTTTATCACGACGTTTCTTTATCAATTATGACTGTATTTTAGGGTTTTTTGACAGGTAAGTCAGGATTTAAAAGGTAATTTTGATCAAAATATGGTTTTTAAGGTGAATTTATGCATTACACAATCTTTACTGTACAAGATGGCATGGTATTTAATTACGCATGACTGCGCTTAAATTATATAAAAAATGACAGTATTTTCACGTCTGTATACACGAACGGGTAGCAGAAATAGCACCAACGATAAGCCAAAGGCTCTAACACCCGTATTCAAGAAGCTTACTTGGCTAAGTAATTAAAAACACTGTGCGAAGAACGACATTTAGCTATGCGTTTCTTAC
>NJDC01004403.1:38883-52224 GCA_002245475.1 Calephelis virginiensis
CACACACACACACACACACACACACACACACACACACACACACACATTCACATTCACATACACAAAAGTACATACTAATTATCAGATGTAAGCTTGGCTGCTTCTAACTCTACACGCTCTAAATGCGCAATCTTTTGACTATATGGATATTTTATTTTTATTCAAAACTATCTGTTCCATCTGACTTCGTTCCGTTTAGTTTTGTATGGGAAAAATTAAAATGTTTTTTTTCCCAGTTTTGCTCACAATCGGACAGGATAAAAAGTATCTTATGTCCTTCTCCCGGTTCTGAGCTACCTCCCCACCAATTTTGAGCCTAATCGGTTCAGCCGTTTAGTATATTTTTTTAGATTAGTACCTATCTGAGAATATTTTTTTAGTCAACAATGCTTTACTTTATATTAATATAACATTAATTATAAAATAGCTTATTAATATAAGTAAAAACATGTAACACAGCATATTTTTAAATTGAAAATTTAAAAAAAACGTCATAAATGAAATTAAAAATGTCGTGAAAAAAGAAATAATTAATAATATTTAATATTATTGAATTTAATTCTAAAAAACTCAAATACTATATAATATTGGGTACTAGGTATAGATATTTATTTGCCTAGTATTCCCATATTTCAGATGATCAAATAAAAAATTAATTAGTAGATTATCTATACATTATTATATAAAAAAGTCGTATTAGTTACACTATTTATAACTCGACTACTACTACTACTACTACTACTACTACTACTACTACTACTACTACTACTACTACTACTACTACTACACGCGGGCTACAGCTAGTTAAACATCCACACTAATATTATAAATGAGAAAGCAGCTCTATCTGTCTGTCTGTCTGTCTGTCTGTCTGACTAACCTAACCCACCACCCAACCGATTTTTCTAAAATTTGGTATGTAGATAGTTTACATTCATGAGAAGGACATAGTTATATTATTTTTTGGAAATTCAACCCCTAAAAGGGTTAAAAGGGGTGGCAAAGTTTGTATGAGAAAAATATTTTTATTGCACATTTTTGCATGAAACTTTGAATTAATGCTTTTTTAAAACAAATGATGAAACACGTATTTCAGGGTTTTTCGAAATTCACCCCCATTAGGTTATAGGGGGTGGCTAAGTTTGTATGGGAAATTTAATTCTATTGAAATATTTTGCGTGATACTGCAATAATGCTCTGCAAAACAAATTATGAGATACATATCTAAGCGTTTTTTTTAAAAATCAACCCCTATGAGGTTTAACGGGGGTGGCATAATTAGCATAGGGAAAATATTTAACAGTAATTTTTACCAAAAGTCCATAACAATGAACCAGATAGAATAGTAAGGATAAACCCTGAGGAACAACATAGGCTTCTTTTTATTGCAAAAAATAGGGGAGAATGGGTAAAAAGAGGGGATGAATGTTTATATGGAAATTCGTTATTTTTAAAGCTGTAACAGAGAAACTTTATATTTAGACACTTTATGATAAACGAAAGATAATAGGCTACTTTTTATCACTAAAAAATGAGGGAGAATGTGTAAAAAGAGGTAATGAATGTTCGTATGGAAAATCGTCATTTTTGAAAATATAACAGTGAAACTTTGTATTTAAACACTTAATGAAGAACGAAAGAACATAGGCAACTTTCTTTTATAGCGACAATTTAATCAAAAGTATACTTATCAACCTTATTATAAAAGAATATTAACATGCAAATGTGCAAAACTACGTCACCGCTACATGTGTTTAGTATAGCCAAATTAATTTTCCAGATTTTTCTCTTAATAAAATGAACCGAAACTCGTCTTTTATGACTAAGTTGGTATGCAAGCATTTCGTCTATATTTTTTTGTAAGAGCTCGGAATCAAAGTCTGTACTATCTATACTAATATTAAAAAGCTGAAGAGTTTGTTTGTTTGCTTGAACTTTCAGTGTTAGAAACTCCATTTATTGAAGAAGGCTACAGGCTATACATCTTCACGCTAAGACCAATAGGAGCGTAGCACCAATGATAAATGTTTTAAAATCGGGGGATTTTTTCCTATTGAGAGCATGCGCTGCGTTAACGGTGAAAGTTTCGTAAAAATCATCTATGAAAGAATTGTTCCCCTTTAAAAGTCCTAAAAAAAGTCCGCGACAGCCCATTTCTATCTTTTAAGGTTAGCTCATTATAACCTTTTTTATGCTAACCAAATTTGTTTTAAAATAATGCATTACTTACGAAGGTTATTTTATAAACACGATGTTAATCCCTATCCAAAAAAATGTCATTCATCACAGGTATTTAATTTAAAACAAAATTGCATTTCACATCACTCGATTTGAATGAATATCTTAGGAGATATCGCAGTCTTAAAATAACACTATCAAATAGAATGTAATCACTACGTTAATAATATAGTTTAAAGACCGCGCGACACAGACGCGTGGTATGCGCGTGGTTGACTCCTTATGGTTGACTCCTTAACGGTTGTGCTCAGTGCACTACTTTCTAAATTGATTCTTTCCAGAACATCATCGTGTAATACATTTTAGATGATATTTAAATGAAAAAAGATTAAAGTTTGAAGAAGGACGTAGGTCATTTTTCATCTTAAAATTTCAACGGGTAGCGTTGGAGAGTTAAATATTAAATAAATAGACTACGCGGGCGAAGCCGCGGGTAGCAGCTAGTATAAAATACTTTAGTGAAATTGTATTGTTTGATAATAAACAAAAACAGACAGACCGAAAAAATATATCCATAACCTAACTCTCTTTTTATATATTCACTGGATGATTTGAACAGTTTCCAGATAAATAAAACGAAATGAAAGGAAATAGAAACAGTGAATTGAATGTGTGCGGTAATATTACATCCGCGACAGTGACAGGGGGAATGAAAATTGCTGTCGAATTTATTATCCAACTAGCTGTTGCCTGCGATTTTCTTTTTTTTCTTTATTTTTTCTGAAATCATAATATATACTCGAGTGTTAGTGTTACTTACACGAATACCCTCGTTCGATCCCCGAAACAATACAAAAAAATGTTTTATGCATTTTTTAAAGAAAACAACAAGAGGATAAGTTAAGGTTTCCACTAGGTTTGTAACCTATCAGAAGGTGGGTCTCACAGCCTCATTTAAAGACTACAGTTAATCTATAATTAAGTCATTTTTTTATGATATGGAAAGGCAAACAAATAGACGGATTTCCTGAAGGCAAGAATTTTAGGCCGCGAGACACGAAAAGTAATGGTGCGTTGCCACACTGAAGAAGGGATGTTAGGCTTCGAGTAAAAGTAAGTTGTCCGGCTACCTTACTCTCGAAACCGGTACATGTCAACGGTTATTGATGTTATGGTGGCAGGAATAGGTACGGCGGTGGGAACAATCCGGGCGAGTCGCTGCTAAACTCTACCACCTAGGCAGATGTCACGGTGCTAGTGACGGTAAGCTTATGCTCGCTTTTGAGGAGCTGCCTGGCAGGAATACAGCTGCTCTATTATACAAAGGAGCTGGGACCCACACGGGGGAAATGGTGACTTAATGACTCATTAAAAAGCAATTGACGTTTATTTTTATAATATCGCAAGGCAAACTAGCTAACAGATTTCCTGATGGTGAAAAATTCACTTGGCCTAGAGACACAAAAGGTGGTAATGGTGCGTTGCTAGCCTGAAGCCGGGATGTTAGGACTCGAGCAAAAGTAAGCTTACCGTTTACCTTACCCTCCGAACCGGAACACTTCAATGGAAAGCACTGACGTTATGGCCCGGACCAACACTGGGTAAATAACGTTGTGTAATAAAAAGAGATCAAAGAAATTACTAAAGTTCTGTGTACTTAAATGGCATAGTAAGATAAAGTCGTCTTTTGCTCATTTTTACTTATGCTAGTTTTAATTTATTTTTACTTTTTGTGTGCAATTAAGAATTTAAAAAGTTTAAATGTTTTTTGTAGATTTGGTGCATTTAAACTATTGCAGCATAAATTAAGCATTTAGACGTTCTCTACATCGACTTTTCATATTCCGTAGCTATATTTAGAATGTCAAATGACGCCATGACCACAATATTTGCTCTTCGTTTCAATATTAACAGCATTACTATAGCGGATATTAAATGTCCATAAACAAATGACCATAGTCATAAATTTTCCAGATACTATAATTCAACATTATATTCTAAACTAAATTTCAGATTAGTTTTAAGTTGGACGTTTAATTTATTGTTTTGGTCATTAAGTTAAATGATTTAATGTGTTGTTTTTTAATTTTATCCCAGTCGGGGAAAGGCAAAGGATCTGTGTCCATACAGCCACGTCTTCCTTATTAATACATCTTTTTCTTGTTATATATTTTCAATTTATGTCTTCCGTTTTAATTCTTTATTTCAGTCATTAGTCACTATTTCCACAGTCTTGTCTGGGTCTTGGGTAAAGCGGTGGTTTCTTTACACAAGCTCGTTTATGAGATTTGGCGGCAGCGAGGAAATTCACGATACACTAATTTCTTCATGATTATTTCATTAACACACTTTCACTGAACAAAATCAAACTAATTCCCACCTAAATTAACCTATTTTACTCATATTTTACACTAAAATCAATAATTGTGAAAAAATTGCGACCATCTTCATTCACGATGGCGCCAAAACTCCTTAAATGATTCAATATTAATTAAGTGTTAAGTATAGAAAAAAAAATCTCTTGAATGCAAAAACCGAATGTGATTCGTATCCAAACTTTAAAAACTTAACAAAATATGTTTAATATCATTATAAATAACAAAAATTTTAAAGGTTAATTTTCAGATTTTATTTATTTATGATCATTTATTATTTTCACATATTACAAATTATATTTATTTGCAAATTATGAGTAGGTACATCAAAAGTATTATTGTATTATCATATCTTGTCAAGCACATTTATCAACACTTGACGTACCTATATGATTCTTAACAATTTTACGAACGTAATTCATTATTTACTTTAACTTTTTTTCATTATTAACATTTATTAACGTTAATTGTTCATCAATAACGTTCACTAATATTGAAAAAAAAAACAATCATTAGGCACATTTAAACACTAAACAGTAAGTTTTTGGAATATTTTCTATTTGTCTGATTGTTACAACTTTCCAAAACATACTGGATCAATTTGTTTAGTTTAGCAAGTTACAGTTTAGTTTCAAAATAGGTTAGTTTTGGAAGTCGAGTTAAAATATTTTATATAAATTAGATATGTGTTAAGAACTTTAAAAAACGTAATTAATATTTTAACGTCATTATAAAAAAAAACATTATATATATAACAATTTTTAGGTACATGTTCATATTTCAGGTAATACTGAATTACCACATTTTGCCAAATACATTTATCAACACTTGACGTACTAATTTAAAATTACATCATTCCAATCACAATTTAATCGCTTCTGTGGTCTAGTGGTTCTGTTGTTGGACTTGACTGTATAAGGTCCAGGGTTCGAATCCCGGGTCGAGCAACAAAAAGAGAATTGGGTTTTTCCAATTTTCTAATTAAAAAAAAACTTTGCTCAGGTTGCAACGATAGGATACGTGCCCGGTTGGCGATAGGCTTGCCGCCTATACCATAATGGGACTTAGTATCTTGGGCTAGTCGTAGGTGCCCTGGTTGTGCCTCTGCCTACCTCTTCGGGGATATGGACGTAAAGATACTTAATTTTATAAACGTTATTCATTATTAACTTTTATATTTTCCATTATCAACGTTCATTCACATTTATTATTAACTATTAACGTTCAATGATATTAAAAAAAAATGTTTCATCACAGTATACAGTAAACAGTAGCTATGTTTTCTGATTAGTTCCTATCTATCTGGTTGCTATCACTTCCCAAAAACGTGCTAGATCACTTTGAAACAAATTATCAATGTTCACAGATCTGGCATAAAATTTAAATCATATCCTATGTTCACAGATCTGGCATAAAATTTAAAATTTAAATCATATTCTATGTTCACAGATCTGGCAAAAAATTTAAAATTTAAATCATAATCTATGTTAAGCAAAACGAAACAACTAATAAAATAGCTTTTATATTTTGTGATTCCCAATAGACTATGGAAGAACTTTTATGTGTTTAAAGCTTTTGATGCTTTCAGCTTACACGTACTTTGAAGCTTCCCACACTGCCTCTAGTCAGATTTATTTTACCTTTGCAGTCGTTATTCACAAAGGCCTCTGATACATTAGTTGATGTGGAAGGAGGAAATTGTACCTCATAAATGTATAATTAATCTATAGAAACGTGTCATTCATTTCGTTGTAGAAGAGAAAGCATCTAAGATATTTATAGTTCCTTTTGTTATAAAAAATTGTAAACAGGCTAGTAAAATACTGAAAACTATTTTCTTTGGGTTTTACACTAACACCGTTACTTTGAGTAGCTAAAGTTTTGTTATAGCCCACTCGATTTCCCTAATACAGCTCAAATTAGTCACCACACTTTTACCACCATTGGTGCTTAAACAAGTACATGGTTTTCTAACATTAGGATATCAAGTCAGCTTGTTTCACAAAAAAATACATCCAAATTAAGTCTCTCTCTATCGCCTCTGTGACTGCATGAGGTCCCGGGTTGGAATCCCGGGTCGGCCAACAAAAAGGAAATTGGATTTATCCAATTTTCTAATAAAAAAAATGTTGGTCGGGATTACAAATGTGCCCGGTTGGCGATAGGCTTGCCACCTATCACATTGTGGGACTTAGTGTCTTCGGCTAGTCGTGGGTGCCCTGGTTGTACCTCTGCCTACTTCTTCAGGGATATGGGCGTGAAGATACTTTTTAAAATTTAGTCCAATTTCCTTAAATTTGGTGAAACAACTTCACGAAATCCTAAATAAACCTATATTTATATATCTACAATACAATTTGCTTGTCCGTTGTACATGAAACAATAATAATAAAAAGTATGGTTATTTTTATGTCAGTCATAAAACAGTGTCTTATTCGATCTAGCGAGGCATAAACTTAGGTATCCGAAGGCCGTAAACCTTGCTACAAACAAAATTGATTAGCGGAATCTGCTTATTCGGCTATTTCGACCCTCGTAAATTATTCGCTAATGTCCTTCGGGAGCAGGAACTTTATGCTACTCAATTTAGTAATCGTTGGTTGACGTTTCCTCAAGGAAGGAGGGTAAGGTCAGGACTATTTTTTTTTTATTATAATAATTTCTTGTTCCACACGGATTAAAACATTGGTCTGCATCCGTGTGGAACGTAAATTTAATCCAAGTTTTGAATTGTTTCAAAAAGTTTCCACTAAGGTCACGTGCGGAATATGTGATTGGGGCGTGATTACAACCGTCTGGATGATGCTTTATGATAAATTATTGAAGATGTCAATTTTAAATACTATAGCATAGTAAGTATATCTGTATATTAAAGCCGTTTTCAGAGACTTTCTTCTTTCAGCTACATCCGCTAAGCCATTCTTGAGTTATAAATAGTGTCACAAACACGACTTTCTTTTATCTTAATATTAAAACGTGAAGCATAAACTTCGGATCCCTTTTTACTTAAATTTCGCGGACGAAGGAGTATAAAATTTGCCACAGTAATAGTTTTTGTGTAGGAGAAGTGTAGAAGGCTAATCCTATTTAATATTATAAATGCGAAAGTTTGTAAGTATGGATGTATGGATGTTTGTTACTCTTTCACGCTCGAATGGCTGAACGGATTTGTCTGAAATTTGGAAGACAGATAGATTGTGACCTGGATTAACATATAGGCTATTTTTAATCCCGATCGCACACCGGGTTTCTGTGAAAACGCGGGCGAAGCCGCAGGTAGCAGCTAGTATTTTATATAATAATGCTTATCAAGTGCATATAATTAAAATAAAGCATTATACATACTACCATGCATTTGACTCGAACAAACAAATACATTGATGATATCGATAAAAGGTCACAAATTGCGAACAAACTACATTCATAAGGTTTGGAAATAAAGGCGGGATGGCCTATCTTTCTTGGTTAGTGAAGATGGCGTTCTTATCGAAAAGGTTCTTATCGATATTTGTTATGGTCGGCTTTTGACCAATGGGCGACCACTGGTATATCTTAATATATATAAATTACGTGTCACGTTGTTTGTCCGCGATGGGCTCCTAAACTACTTAACCAATTTGAATCAAATTTGCACACCGTGTGCAGTTTGATCCAACTTGAAAGATAGGATAGCTTACATCTCAATTTATTGCGGGCGAAGCCGCGGGTAACAGCTAGTATGAATATAGATTAAGATCACGTTATTAGTTATTGGAAAAAATACGCTACACGTTCCGATATAAATATTTTAGTCATAGATAATGCAAGAAACACACCACAAATTTTCGAGATAATACTTAATATGAAACAACGGTTTTCGATTTATAAATAGATGGAACCACCAGTGCTTTCCCATAGGAAGTGAATGTTATATTCGCTTTGAACCATGAATATCTCATGAGCAACGTACCAAACTTTATTCGAACGACCTAAGACAATGAATTAAAATATGAAAGCTGAAACAAAGTGTTCAAAACAGTACTGTGACATTTACTTTTTTATTGGATAATTTTCGGGATATTAAAACACGATATTTTAACAAGCTCGTATTAAACTAGACTTTTAGAGTTTGTTAGTGATGTCCCTCACTTAGTAGTGGGCAGTGATCCTCAATGAATTTAAAATTGAAAATTTATTCCGATTTGTAACCATTCAATAAAACAAAATCGACATTGTGGTAGATACAAAATTGACGCTGTAACCAAGTGGCGTATTAAATATTTTTGTACAACCCAAACTATACAGGTATTAAAAGAAAGATTCTGGATATAATAATTCCTTCATAATTAAAAATAAAGTCCATTGAAGCTTCTTTTTAACTTTTTTTATGAACTTAGAATAGAACAGAATAGAATAACAGCTCTTTATTGTGCACCAACATACATAAAAAATACTCACATTTTTAAAGAATGAAACACTTGTACTGTTTTACTTATCACTTATAATTTATTACTTTGTAATTAGTAGCCTACCGGTTTCGCTTATACAGAATCATCGGGGCTTTTTTTTAAGTAAAACAGTGCAAGTGTTTCTTTCTTTAAAAATATGAATATTTGGAAGTTTTACCAAGCGCCGACGATGGAAAATATCAAATATATAAAAAAATACATTAAAAGAAACTTAAAAACTAAGTGATACAAATAGGCCGCCTTATCGCCAAAACAGCGATCTCTTCCAGGCAACATTATGTTCTGGAGACATAATAAAATAAATTTTGCACGATGGTGCTCTTACTACACGTTTAACCATATTTTTAAACGTATTGATATTTACGGCTTTCCTGACTTCAACTGGGAGCGAGTTCCAAAGATTTACTGATAGCGAGGTAAATGATCGGCTATAATAGTTAGTGTTACAAGAGGGTACTTGGAGAGAAAGGTTGTCACTATATCTAAGAAATTTTACCCCACTATTGCAAAATTTAAACCTCTCTTTTAGATACGTAGGGGCATATGGGTTAAAGAGAATAAAGTACAGCAATGAGAGAATATAACAATTCCGGCGAAGATGAATAAGCAACCACTTGAGCTTAGCACGAAATCCAGAACCATGATCATATTTACGTAGCGAAAATATGAACCTAATACAGAGATTTTGGAGACGCATAAGTTTATTCATTTGGTCAACAGTAAGATTTATATAGCTAGCGTCCGCATAATCTAAGATGCATAGAAGCAAAGATTCAGCAAGCATAGTCTTGGTGGGAATTAGAAGCGGAAACTTTATTTAATTTCACATTATATAATTGAACTTTTTTAATTTCACATTAAATTAATTCAAAAAATGTGTGTAAAAATCTTTGGCTATGGCTTCGTACGCGTGAAACATTACTATTAGTTATTTAAAGACATTTCTATTCCAGTTGATTGATAGAGTCCGCATGATTTTAAAAAAGCAAAAAATATTTAGAGTTTTAATTCCAAATTAAGCTCTATTCAAATTTGTACTTTTCTCATGATGATAGAGGACAGACGCCCGACAGTTTTACCCAATTTTACTGTATGTTTTTGTAGGTTTGTTTGTTATTCGTTCTATTATGAGCCTCCTCTGGATTTGGTTTAAAAAAAAAACAATTATTTTATTTGAGAGCAGCCGTTGGATATGGAAGTTGGATGGAGACTGAAGGACTGGGAGTTCTTAATGAATGTAGGAGAAATGTGCATCAGCAATAAAAGGGATAGGATAGGCATCTAAGCATACATAGCTAAGATATAACAGTTCGCTCGGTCAATAACGATCAACATATTAAAGAAGTAAAGGTTTACGAAAAATCCAGATAAGAAACGTTCAAATGTGACATTCTATATTATTTCCCTATACTACACGCTCTATAAAAAATCGATTTTGTGAATGAATTATGAAGGAATACGAAATGACTAAACTTTATTTGTTTTTTCTAGTGCCAAAAATTTTATAAACGTGTAATTATTAAAAAAATAATGTATAAACCACTCTTCGTTTCCGTTATGAATCATTATGTAAAGCGGCTAGAACCAGAGTGGCCTAACTGTTTCTTTTTTTACATTATTGAGTTTATGATCTCTTACAAATAATTGTAATTGTAAGAAATCGTGAAAGTTTGTAAAAGTTTTGTAAAAGTTAGGCCACTATGGTTCGCATGGCCTCATATTTTCTAATGGTGGCCCAGATCCGCTTTGTGCTTCATTTTGTCATAAATAACAACAACTATAACTTTCCTGCTTAGGGAATAGGGATCCATGACCTTAACTATTCCTGCCGCCATAATGTTGGACTTAGTTCTGAGTTTGATTAAAAAAAAAAACACATTTTATTTTAATAAAAGCAACGTTGCCCGGCATTGGATAAGTGCTCGTTTAGCAGTGAGCTGCTCACATATTACAGTGTGGTACTCAGTGTCTGGCTAGTCGTGAATGCCCTTTGCTTGTGCCTTTGTTTGCTATTTCGGTGATATGGGCGAAAACATACTTTTTTTATCGTAAACAATAAGACATTCTTCAATAGAAAGAGGAATGTAAGACGAGAAACATTTAAATAATGTCTACAAGAATAGTAATAAATGTCGGTGTCAGTCACGTTGTAGGAAAACTCTGACTTAAACTCGTATAAAAGGATAAACTCACAGATAAAAATAATTTAAGAATCTTTATTTTTTTTTTTGGTTTGTAGCAAAATCGTTAACTTCTGCCACATTATAACCCCGTGTTGGTCCGGACTCCTCTGAAGAATAGACCATCTGCCTTTTTGCCAGGCTGCTCGTAAAAGGCGAGCAAAAGCTTAACGTCAATAACACCGTGACATCCTACTAGGTGGTAGAGCTCCAGTAACATAAAAAATCGGATTACATTACGATTTTCTAACTTATTGTCAGCATCAGTTTATTATATCAAAAATAGAGTAACAGATATTAAATACTAAGCCTTTGCACGACCAAGATCGCAATTGGGTGTTTTTTTAAAGATGTGCCCTATTTAGGAGAATGCAAAATTATTGCAACAAAATACATTCTTCGAACGATTTTTTCATAGCTACAGACAAATGCTTTAAGTATAGACAAAGTAGACAAATACTTAAAGTATTTGTAAAAGTAAATCATATAAGACTTTTACTTTTTTAGCTTGATACTAAATTCAAATTCAAATTCAAAATAGCTTTTACTATGTAGATCCATATACAGATTCTTGTAACGCGTCTATATAAATCTAAAAACTACCACCGGATCGGAACGCGGCCACTCACTGAGAAGATCCGGTGAAAGAAACTCAGCGGGCTTGTCTTTTTTCTTATAAATCTAATTTACAAAAGTTTATAACATTCACAAATAATTTGCAGATATTGGCATGAGGAGCAATTAATCCCAAGCATTTCTGTCTTCTAAATATTCTGAAACCCTTACCATACAACTTTATCTTAATACATTTTTTAAATTTATTAAATGGTAAGTCTTTAATATGCTCGGGAAGTTTATTGTAAAAACGTATACATTGGCCCATGAAAGAATTACTGATTCTGTGGAGACGAGAAAAAAAGTAAAAGTCCTATATGATTTACTTTACGATTAAATTTTCGTGCGAATGGTAATGATATTCAGGAGCAATGGTAATTAGAAAAGTTTAAGGTAATGAGAACCGTTAATTATAGTTAACATCAAATTAAAACAAAAGTGAGCCAATAACTTCTTTTATATTATTTAAAAAAAACAAACTTAAGAAATAGCTGATAAATAAGTGCCCTTCGTTAAGTTTGTCTAATACTTTTGAACTAGACCATCAGAGCTCAGGGTACTATGTTGTTTTAGTAGTAGTCTGATATTAAGTCTCACACCAATTTTAATATATACTATATTGAGCACATTTTTTTAGTTTATACGCTAGACAATCGCTCTAACAATAGCTTTTACAATAAAATAAACAAAAATATACTCATCACAAATAAAATCTTTAACAGTTTTTTTTTGTTAAAGTAATAATTTTTGACTTCGTGATAACTCGTTTTACTTTTTAATTGCTTTTTTTTCACTTTATGTATTTTGGTTTAATTAATCTTCCAGCATTAGAATTTGGACTCTCAATTTGTTTTTGCAGCCTTTCATATTTTTTTTTGTAGTTATTTAGTTTTCTTTTTAAATCTTGCATATACATCTTACAAAATATACATCTTTTCTTTTCTTTGAATAGAGTATTTTAGTTGTGATATTGTCTTTTTCAGACTCAGAATAATTTTATTGACCGCGTTATTTATTTCTTCTTGCTCTGTAACAGGATTATTGTTTTCTTCTATACGTAGTTCAGATTCTACATCATTTTTAAAGGACCATCGGTATCACTAGCACATGGAGTATTAACATCCTTTATGGATGTTCCTGTCTCGTTTCAACAAAAGTTTTCTATTGAAGAATCTTCTGAAATTTTCCCTCCGTTTCGTTCTTTTTAATTTAACTTTGGTGATTTTTTTGTTGCTTTTATTTTTAAGTATCTTTGCTGATCTTTTCCTTTTCTTTAGTTTATTTTTCTGGGTCTGCCTTAATTTTGACTTTATAAACTTTATATAGGCGGTCAGGCAACTAAGGACTTGTTTTTAAGCTGAATGAAATACAACTAAAAGTTATCATAATTATCATTTTTGAAATTCACTCAATACCATCTACCTAAAAAAATGGTAAATATGGTATATAAAAGTACCGCAGAGCGGGTTAGGGCGTTCCCTGGAGGCGACACGTACCGATCCGCCCTCGTCGGTACGAAAAGAGGCAGATGCGGCGATGGGGGCC